>OU015495.1:210017064-210076991 GCA_907164885.2 Dolomedes plantarius
TAAGAGACTTTCGGTAATTCTTGGTCTTTCCCTCGCTTGGATTCATTAAACCCGAGTTTTTTAGCGATTTTAAAACCCGCGATTGCACGTGAAATTGAATTTATAATATCGCTTCATTTTTAAGTGGGTTCATTAGCCTCTTTGATGATTTACGGAAGGAATTTTTTATTCACTAACTTCAAACACCCAAGAGATGAACTATTAATTGGATGAGAGGAGTATGGAAGTTTTCCGTGATACGTCCTCGAGGAGGGGAGATGAATTTCTTTCCTGATGATGAATATGCATATTGCTAATATTTTTCTTACCCATCTCTACATTATTTTCTCTGCGAGATAATAACGTCTCTACTCATTAGGTTAAGCTGATCAATAATAATCTATAGTTAAGTTACTTTCTTTCAACCCATAACAAAATGAGATTTGAGGAGAATTGCAATTTTATTGCGTTACTTATACCTCTATACTTAATAATAGTCCAGTCAAATCGTCACCGAAGGTGCCTGTTTCAGGAAAAAAAAAATGGAAGTTTTTTTTTTTTCACTCGTTCTAGATGTATTTTGGGGTGCTGAATCCGAATTTCAACTTTGCCCCATCCCACGGATATGGCTTCACGACGGAAATCGCAGAAAACCTCAAAATTTTCGATCTTTTTTCGACATTCCCCTCTTGAAAACCACGGACCAACCTCTACAACAACGGTTAAGTTGATATATAATTAATAATTAGTACTTAATTAAATTGATGTATCATTAATAAGTAATTATATTAATTATTAATTTTAAAGACCACATAAATAGTTTTTAATAAGTAAATAGTGATAATATAGGTCTCTGCTGAATTTAGGGTGAAGGGCTCTCGACTTAGCGGTTTCGCGTAATATGACATAAATTTCAACGCGCTTTAGTGGCTACACGATTTGGCCAAAAAAAGTGATTAAGGCGTGCAATTTGTAGAGAATTTAATTTAGTTTTATCAGAATCCAAGATTTTTATAATTACAAGCATAGTTTTTGAGTTACAAGCGAAAAATTAACGAGAAAACTGGGTTTTCCACAAAGTAGGAAATTTTGGCCTTTTTTCAGCGCGCTCTAGCGGCTAAACCGTTCAATCAAAAAATAAAATTGAGGGGTGCTGTTTGTAGGAAATTTAATGTACTTTATTTTGTATATTGGAGTCTACCTCTAAAAGTGCATAGTTTTATGACTTTTTGGCAAAAAACTGAAAAAAGATCGAAAATTTTGAGGTTTTTTGTGATTTTCGTCGTAAAGCCATATCCGTGGGATGGGGCAAAGTTGAAATTCGGATTCAGCACTCCAAAATACATCTAGAACGAGTGAGAAAAAACTTCTATATTTTTTCCTGGCCTTACCACCGTTTGACTGGACTATAAGTGAATAATAGTTCATATAAAGCCATTAATGTTGAAGAAATTTCATACGTAATGACTCTCGAATTAGTGATATATTACTACTGGGTTCAAAAGCTTTCATACATTCAAAACTGCCGTGGGAAGATAAAATTAAGGGGGTCCAGGACACAAAATTCTTCAAGTTTTCGAAAAAATATAATGCCATTAAAAGATTTTGCGTTCTTTCCCGCTTAAAATGAAATTTAAATCATGTTTCTATCTTAATTAGAACAGGATATATTAATTTTTTTTCTCCATTCTAAAAGCAGCCAATCGTTGTTTAGACTTTTAAATGCGTTATTCTGTATAATGGGTTATTTCCGCATTTCTCGTCTTTAAATTGTTATAAGTCAAGAACCGTTAAAGATAAAGTTTTCAAACTTGGAACATGTCTTTTTCAAATTATTTTACTTTAATTTTAATTCGGAAAATTTTTTTTAAATATTTACTTTTCAAAATACGATTTTTTAAAAATAAGTAACGTCATTTTTTAAAAATTTTTACTCTAAATATTTTAATTTTTTTTAATAAATACTTTAAAAAATGCTGAATAAAAATTAAAATTTATATATTTCTGTATAATTAAATGGAAATTTTTTAAAAATTCGACAAATAATATTTCGAGTTATAACGATTTTAAATCCCCCCCACTTTTTTTTAATTTAAAATTTTAAACCTTTTTAAAAACTTCTTCAGAAGTTTTATGATGTGATTTTCTTTACAAATTATATGGTTAACCATCACAAAAAAATTCAAATTTTAACTCAATAAATAAAAAAAAAAATTAAATGTGTCCCGGACCCTTTTAAGATGATTAAAAATAAAAGCAGGTATTAAGAAATAAACAGTCTATTAGTAAATTTACATATTTTTATACGTTACATTGAAAAGTTTGTAATTTATTTTTTATTTACACTAATAGAATAAAAGAAATTCTTTGAAAAATGTTTAAACAAATAATGTGCTTCTGGATGTGAATTGCACATATATAGGTTACTAAAAATTAAATTCTTTTCCTCGTTTAAATTACTTACTGTCACAAAAGATTTTAGACTATAAATTAAATAGTTGATGACTAAAAAAGTAAATTTAGTGTATAGAAAATAGTACATTAGAATTTACTCATTCTTTTTGTCTTCATTGGAAATCAAGTTATTCGCTAAAAGCTTAATTGTGTACCTCAGCAGAAAAGATTGATAACGTGGAGACTCGGAACCCATATTTGAGTGGATTTCGGCTAATTTGTACCACAGTGGAATTATTTCTAGCTGGCTCTCCCCTTTGCAAGGATGATGATGCTACGGACGCTTCTGATGCCACTTATTCAGTTTTATCTGCCACCACTCTTTCTTCCCCCTGTTGAGACTATATGTCACATTTATGAATTCGAATTTGCGTTGTCGTTGTTTGAATTTTCTTTGTAATTTGTTCGATCTTTACGTTCTCTCGGCTTATGGTTATTTGCCTACTGGCTTTGCTTCATTAAAAAATAAAAAAATAAACTGAAAAATTGTTGGGAGACATGAGGAATAATTTCTAAAATTGAATTTTATAGCAATTGTTGTTTAACATGTTGAAATATTCCATTTTTTTTGACAAAAATTCGAAAACCGGCTAAAACCGGTATTTTGGAAATCTGGAATTCGAAAACCGATTTTTCAAAAAGTAGGTTTTTGTATAAACCCTAGTGGAGACACTTGAATTTTCTGTCAATTTCCATGAGCTTGAGAGGAAAATCACATCACCGGGGTTATTCAGTTAGGAAATGATGGGCCCCATGTATGAGAGTCAACTCTCAGTTCTGAAGATCTGTTGTCGTAGTAGGGTCCAACTGTTGGATATACCAATAAAGAACCTTTGGATCCTGCATTAAAAATACAGTGTCTCAAAAAACCTTGACACATTATAAAAATTTATTTTAAAAAAGTATACAAGGTAGGAACTGGAAATTCACAGATGTTTTACCGCATATATTAGAGTTTTATTTTCCTGTGTCAAAAAGTTCAATACAGGGCACTAGTTGTTCTGTGAAAGCGAAAGTTGTAAAATAGCTACTCCATCAGAGAAAGCAATTTGTGTTGGCTGGCATTTCGAAACCGAATCTGTTACGAAAGTAAACCGCCACAACGTTAGAATTTGAAGATACGAAAACCCACATGATGTCATTGAGCTTATCAGAGACAGTTCTAAGTGAATGTGGAGTGCGGATTAATGGCAGATCGTGTGATTGGATCATTCTTCTTCCCCAAACAAACGGTAACCAAAGAAATTTACTTAGACATGATTCAGATTTTTGCTGTTCCATAAATTTCTTATTTACGTCCCAAAATCATTTGAAAATAATTCGGTTCACCGCTTCATTGGGGTATGATTGTACGAGACTTTTTAAATGGGGAATTTCCAAACAGGTGGATTGACCAAGCTGGTCCCATCCAATGGCCACCTCGATCGCCAGACATTACACCTCCAGACTCTTTTCTTTGGGGATTTGTCAAAAACAAAGTTTATTCAACAAAAGGGGACAGTCTTAAAGAACTCAAAAAACGCATAATTGCTGCAATTTCATGTGTTACGGAATCCATTTTGGAACACACTTGAGCTGAAATGGATTACCGAATGGATATTATCCGTGCCACCAAAGGAACACATTGAAATTTATCGACTATACTTAAAAAAACTTTAATATATAAGGTAACGTGTGAGGGAATTTCTAGTTTCATGCGTACTTTTTTTTATAAATTTTCAAAATGTGTCAAGGTTTTTTGAGACACCCTGTATTAATCGAGGATAATAGTCAGTAACGTCATATAATTAATTAAAAATTAAAATATATTTGTTTAGTTAAATAGCTGCCTTTCTCGTCCGAAAAGGAAATTGGGGTATGTTGTAAAGGATCCACAATTCGGACATTTTGACTCCTTCCAACATTATAGCCATTTTGTTTTTCTGTCAACACGTTTACGGCTCAAAAAACGGCCATATTGGGAAAAGGAGGTCTGGCATGCACCTGCTCCAATTTCCAAGAAATATCGCACCCCCAGAATTTTCGCGGAAATTGGCTGTCTCTTAAGTCTTTCCTGGAATTTCTTCCTCCCATCCTAAGGAATTCTGGGGGTGCGATATTTCTTGGAAATTGGAGCAGGTGCATGTCAGACCCCCTTTTTCCAATATGGCCGTTTTTTTACCTCTAAACGTGTTGACGGAAAAACAAAATGGCTATAATTTTGGAAGGAGTCAAAATGTCCAAATTGTGGATCCTTCACAACAGGGTATAAATATGTGCGGGAAGTCGTTGAAATAAAACTCTCACATATCCTTGCGATATTGCAAATACGATACCCACTCCCTTAACGATAAGCAATGGTTTCAGAGTAAAAAAAAAGAATCTACACATTATAGGCTCTTTAAATTTTTTTCTGTAAGAGTTTCTGGGATATATCCCGTCAGCGTAATGTGGATAAGCATGAACGCACGTTAGAAGAGCCTGAAAAAATTGAGGAAATGAGTAATCGAAGTGAAGAAAACCTATGAATTTTGTCTTATTTTGGATAGGATACATTTCCGATGTCTAAATTTTTTAACAGTTAACAAAGGAATAAAGAAACATCTTTTCTACGGAAAAAAGCTCGAGATATCCATTTGAAGCTGTTCTTGAAGGCCATTAACATGGTTAAAATTTCATAAAGTATGGAGATTTTGTAAAAGCACGTGTTCATCTAAAATTCAGTGACTTGGTGCCTGCCGAAGTTACTGTGGTCAGAATTTAAACTTACATATAGAACAAAAAATAAATTACCACGCTAGTGACATAAAACTAAAAGTAGTTTAAACAAAATTATTTTTTTTAAATTGAAATTGAACAACTCTCACCTGCTCCCATGCCACCAAAGTAACTTACCATTCGGCTCGACATACTCTTCTCTCCACCCCCACCCACCCCACGCCCACTACCTCCCTTTTACTACACGTAGCATTAAACCCTTCTGACTAAATGTGTAGAAATTTCAAAGTTCATCCAGTTTGATGAACTTTCGACTCGCTTTTTTTTAAAGCGTATGAAAATACGAGTATATACCATAAGAACTGGAAGAAAGCTTTTGGCCCCTAGCAAGTAACTAAACAGCATTTTGTGAAAAGTACTCTTTTCATTGTTATATTCAGTAATATACATGAAAAGAGTTTTTCGAAGCAATAAGCAAAAACCCAATTTTTGTCGTTTACGTAATGCAATGTCACAAATGCATAATTTTTTAACCTTCCTTACTTATCTGTATTATTATATCTCTTCATTCCTATGGAAACTTTATTTATCCTCGTAATAGCTATAAACTACTACGCAATTTCGTTAAACAGGCAGTAAAATTACTTATCCACAGAAATGTAGCCAAAAGAGAACCAAAATGTTATTAGAAGAGTTCAGGAAATAATTTAACTAACGCACAACAAAAATGAAAAACACAGCAATACGAACTAAGTCCTATTAGAAGGAACTTATTGCACAAAATAGAACAGAGTGTTTCGATAAGTTATTATCCATAAGAGTGACGAAATTCTGAATAAATTGATAGATAAGACACACGTCTTATCTATCAATGTGCGCCTCTTGTCCGTTAACTCTAAAACCGCCAACATCTTATGGCTGAGTACTAACGAAAAAGTCCGCACCATGAAAGAGCCAAATTGAGACAATCCTAATTACGATACAACCTAACACCGTATAGGACACCATCAACTCTTGCAACACGCCTGTCACATGACACTATCAGCCACTGCACGCTCTGTATTTAAACATCTATCGTCATGCACAACTACACACTTTTAAGTGAAATGCATATACGAAAGCGGTATTCAATCAACCATTCTAATTAAAGTTAAAAAAACGAGCGGAAAATTTCCCATAGCTTTACAGGAAGATTGAAGATCTGCGATGTCATATGGTCGACCTCGGGTTTAACTGATGTACCACATTAACGTTGTTTGACCACAACTTCACAATTCTCTTACAGGAATTGTACGATCTAGCCTATTTCTTCTTGTAAGCAAGCGAGAAACTTGAGTTACACTCAAGTTTCTTTAAATTCTTTGAATTTTAGAACTGTGACAGATCTACAACCCAACGACGACCCAACATAGATCTACAATCCAACAAGACTTATTGTTATAAACCATTAACTTAAGAATAACGCTAATCTTTCCAATTCATAATCCTTTTCAACTCATCAGGCATTTAGCGAAATTTAAGGCTTCGTTTGGCGCATTCGATCTTACAATGGAATTCACCTGCGGGGAGAAAAGTTTATTATTTACTGCTAAGAACAGCTTCTTCGAATTTCATTTCTGTGCTGATCACAGAATGAATTTTCTATCTTAATTCACTGGTTCCTCATTCATCTAATTCGTCGTTTAACTTAATCGTACTTCCGAGTTAGCGAGTTTAGAATAACTTCTTCCCAACTAATCGCCATGCAAAGTATTACAAATGAAAAACAACGAGATTGGAAAGAAGCAAACTTAAAAAAATAACTGACAGGAAACTAAAAATACTTGTGTAATATTTATCTAAGTTGTTGAAGAATATTAACATAACATGTTGGAAAATTAATATGATGGAGTCAAATAATTAAATGCTTTACGTTTGAAATTAAATATGTTACCGGCAGATAAATTTTAACTTGAGAAAAATTAATAAAAAAGAACATTTATTTCTGGATGAAAGATATACCTAAGAGAACATAAAGTTAAAAATTTAGGAAATTTTAAAAAAAGGATTAACATTAACTGTTTTGGTGTCCTGCGGTATTTCTGCCTAAAATGGAAATTTTCTCTCGTATATAATGTGTTTGGCTTTCACAGAATTGAATTATGGTGTCAGGTTTATCTTCTTTTTCTCTTTCAATTAATTTTCCTTAATAAAACCATCATCTCTAAACAGCTTATATATTTTACTTTTTTAAACAGCGCATAAATGTATAAGTCAACTCTAAACTCATATTTTTCTAGAACTCTGCAGTCATTTCAATTTGATAAAAAAAAAATTCATTGATCTTAAGCAAATAAATATTTATGCCCTTATACAGATCTATTGACAAATCCTATAAAACTTTCAGGGAAAGATAGGATTTTATACACTAAGCAAATATTTCTATTTGATATTTTAAAACATTTTCTTGAGAGATAGCACTAGTTCCCAGCAGGGCCACCTCTAATGAAATTATTTATACAATCAATGAAAGGCAAAATCACTCGGTGGAATTACGAATTCCCTATTTGAAAGAGTTCTCCTCTTCAGAACCTTTCTTTTGCTCAGATATATCGTCGACAATCAAATAATAAAAATAACTCCCTACGAAAAAAAAATCTAATATTTGTAATTTCTTCCTCCTGTTCTGTAATGGAAAGAAAAATTCCATTTTTTTTAATCTAATTAAACGAAGAGAAATGTACGATTCGGGATGCGTAGGATATTTGTAAAGGAATACACGCATGGCATTTATTGATATAATGTGGTAATTCCACGTGGAAATAAGGTGACTGAGATTATTGGATTATCGAATATTTTCCCTACCGCTTCGAGCTTCATCAAAAGTATTTGCAGACTGTTGTCAGATTCAATATACAATGTTGGATTTCGTAAATTCAAATACCTGAGTGCAAAAAAAATTAAATTTTCGATTTTTGGATAATTCTTCTTCGCGTATTTTCGCTTTTATTTCTCACTTTTCAAATACTTTTTCCAGAAAATTTTGTATTAGGTTACGTTGTTTAAAATGCATGATTTTTTAAAAGGCCATTTAAGGCAAATTAGGTCCAATATATAAATAATTCCAGATAACTGTTTATATCAACTCGATTGTTTAAAACAAAATATCATTTCGCGTTTTGCTAGATTGAAGTATCGCATTCAGGTAATGGCGAAGTGCAATTTCCAGCAATTTAAAGAATTGTAAAAAATGTAGTAAGGAAAAACTACGATATCAATTTATTAGAATAAATCAAGAATAAGGTCGTCTGCACACGGAGCAACGCAAAAGAAACTGATAACTGACTACAATCACAAACCAGTCCGTGATGAGTCGTAACCTATGTAATTGAATGGAGCCACGCACACGGCGCAACTGGTTACAAACCCGTCAGCAACGCGTTTGTAATCAGTCGCAATCAACTCAACGTGTCGAGTCACTAGCAACTTCAGTCGCCAGCTTCTCTCGCGTTGTGCGTGTTATTACACAATCTATGTTACAGCCGCTCTTTTGGCAAGCTGCCAAATGACGTGTACGAGAGTCACGTGACTTCTGTCTAGCGATGAAATGAAATTCTAACGTTTTTTGTTGTATGGAATATGTGCGACCATATGTACAGTCCATTTTTAAACGATTGATCAAAGACAATCTATTTTGACAATTTTTTTAAATAAATTAATTTCTGATAATAATTTAACTAAAAAAACGCCCGTAATAATGATGTTCTTCCTTCCATGACTGGTCGCAAACTATTGATTTGAATCACTTTTGAGTAGGCCCGTGTGAGGAGCCGCATCACTAACGAGTTTGCAACCGATAAGCAATTTCAGTCGCTAACCAGTTCAGTTTCCTTTGAGTCGCTCCGTGTGCAGATGGCCTAAGAGATAGAGGGACTCAATAAAATCCCAAACTTCCCAAGATCCATTGCAGTAGCGGCCTTTCGCCTGGAGACTGGACATGATTACCTTGCTAAACATCTATACAGCATTGGTAATATATAGCAGTCCTTTGTGCACTTTGTGAAACCAGAACTTTGAGATGGACAAAGATCATATGCTAAGTTGTTCTTCATTAAACGAAGAAAACTTGGGGGCCTGTTCACATAGGAGTCAGTTGCGTTGCGTTAAGGAAAAGATGGCGTTAAGACGAAAATAAACGAATCATAGGCGTCAAAAATTTCATTGCTAATCGTTTGGAGGCATATGATTGGTTTATTTTCGTCTCAACGTCATCTTTTCCTTAACGCAACGCAACGGACTCCTATGTGAACAGGCCCATATACAGTCGATATTGGCGGGCTAGGGGCTTGACATCCAGCGACTGATTTTCTTTCATGTTTATGTAGTTCATGTTTGCAGTTTTGATGCAATTATTGTTCTTGTTTTAAGTTACTATTTTAGTATTGTTCAGCTGTTCTATTTTTTATATGCTCCAATCTCATGCATATTTGATGCGTGGGAGCCAATGATGTGCAATCAAGTGCTTTTGCAATAAAAAAAAGTATTGCATCTGATAAAACATTAATTTTACGAATGTACTAAACTTCTAATCTCACATAAAGTTTGCATTATTAAATATAGAATTCATCAGTGGAGTTAAATAAACTTCTAAAAATATTTTGATTGTTTAATACTTTATTTTTATGAAATATTCCAATATTTTAAGATTTAGTAACATATTGAAAAGATTGCTTGCACCCGAAATAATTTGCTAAAACAATTAATCGAGGGGTAAAATTATTTAGACGATAGGTGTGGGCGAAATGTTGTCCTTAAATAGTAAATCTAAAATTCTACTATAGGTACAATCGACCTAAATACCTTTCGCAGACTGATCACGATTGCGACGTTTGTTCACCAGTAAATAAGAGATATTAAAATCAAGTATTCTAGATAAATCCAGGTACAGCATTCCGACTTTCTAGAATTAAAAAGTGAATCTTCTAACATCATTTAAATTTTGTAAGGTTATAGAGAAAATACTAAGGGGCACTCTATTTGAATTTGATACAAACACGGTTTATACGTGAAACAATGTTTATTGAATTCGTTGCACATATAGAATTTGCTTTTACAGCAATAAGCATACGTACTACTTGTACGGAATATATATTAACATTCAATAGAAATACACTTTCCAAACACTCACAAACCAGCAGAGAGTCAAACCAGCAGTACTGCCACGTAAGCTTTGGGCCCCCTAAGCACTAGCGCAGGATAGCACCTGGAGTTGCATACCATCGTAGCTCCCTCTCGCTTATGTATCAGCTTTAACAACCCCCTTTTATTAATGACGCTGCGTGGTATTTATACTAAGCGCGTATGCCGAAATTAGCATATCTCAAGCAGCTTCTTTAATTCATTCACTCAAAAGTTCGATTCTTGTGAATCGAATCTTGTATGTATCTTACAAGGTTCTATAATCTTCAGGCTGCCGGAATGGGAAACATGACAGCGAGATGCTTTGCAGCAAAAGTCATTAGGAACAATAGGTGTATATAAAAGAATATACCTCTCAATGAAGAATCTGTGATAATAACGAAATGGAACCCAAAATCGTATTTTAGGAAACATGAATTAAATTGGTAAGAGGATAAATATTTCTACACTAAGAAAGAAATTGAAAGCTTCTCATTTTGAAGCAGAAATTCTAAAATTAAATTATATGCTGTATAGCAAAAGAATTTTATACTTAAAAAATGTGAAAAAAAGTAAGTACAGGTGAGGCATTTTCATTTAATTTCATTAAATATAAATTTTATGTTCTATATGACATGGAGTAAATATAAAATATTGTTACCCTCCTCTTAAGGTATGTGCTTTTAAATTAAAAGAGTCCTAAAAGCTTTTTCTGTAATTTATCTTGCTGTCATGTTATATAAATTTTCGTCACACAGAGATTACAAATCCTTTTAAAAATTAATGATATTAAAGAATTTCAGTTTTTAATTCCAGAAAGTCGAGACGACATCCCTGCTTTTTATTTAAAATATCTAATTTCAATATCTTTCATTTATTTGTGCACAGAATAACTTAATTAAAATAAAAAGGAATTACTACTTTCGACGTTATACGAGGTAATATAAAGTAAAATTATTGAGAAATGTTTGAAAGAATGAGTGTGGGATGGCAAAAATTCTTTTATTTATAAGGGAGTTTGTAATGCATGAAACAATAACAGCTTATATATACCCCGAAATATATGCCTGTATAATTTGCGTATATCCCTTCCAAAAGAAAGACAAGCCATATGAATAGAATGTTGTTAAAAAATCAACAATAAGATTAGATAGGCTCCAAGGAGCAGAACAATGTTCAGCAATAGGTTCTAGAAGAGAATCAAAATAACACCATGTAAAAAAATCATAGGGTTTAAATTTTTATAACAGGAATATGGAAAATTTCATCTCATTCAACAAATATTTTATTATATTCTCAAAACGCTTATAAACACTTTAAATAGAGGACGAAAGAGGACTTTATAAAGTGCTGGAAATATTCATTATTGCATATTTCTATAAAATATACTAACAAGAGTGGAAAATTGAATACAATATAAACAGTAAATAGTGAAAGTACATAATTCCTTTGAACATTTATAGTTTTATTAGAATCTTGAGATTGCTGACGAAATGAATTTTTAAACTATATTTCTAAATATTAAAGGGGGGTCTGTTTGTCAGCTGGGACTGACACCTTAATGTAAATAACTTACTGAAATAGACCAACAGCCTGTAAACCCATATTTAATCCATATGAGTCTATAAGTCAAACTTTAAATTTAATTTCAAATCACTCACATATTTTTTATATTGGGGCTTCACCTCCAGTTTTTTATATATTCATATTCTTGTCACATAGATTTTATTTAGAATCTTTCATTTTAAATACAAGAGGATTCAGTTTTAAGGCGACAATGGACCATGAAAAACTTTTTTTATATTTATCAACCAATTGCTATGACATTTTGTATACTTATACAGTGTTGTTCAGAGATGAAAATTCTAAATTAAAAAAATATCAGACTGTAATTAATTAAGATATTAATTAAAATCAGTTTGTTAATTACTCTATTTAAAAATGCTCGATGCGCATCAATTTTTGTCTAAGATATCTAATTTTTTCTTTTAAGATAGCTTTATATAGTTATAATAAAAGTTACTAGCAATATTTGATTTACTGTCATATTTATCAAAACTAGAAAAGAAATGGAGAAAAATAGGTCATTTTATGCAAAATTTTATCAAAAAAAAATTTTATTGTAAAAATTTTAAGTTAAATACACTGCTGGCCATTGTAAATGCAACACCCTGAAGGAAAGATGCAAATAACATGAAATTTACAACATGCATTAGCGGAGGTGAGATATGCAAATGATTAGAATTTCAGACGCACATCAAGCAGACGCACATCAAGCGCGCCTGTGGCGCCACTTCAAAGCGCTATTTAAGGCTTGGAGATTTCGACGATTTCAAGTTCGGCAATTGTGTTTTTCTTGTAGTTTTTTCAAAAAATCGATCAATTATGCCTCGTCGTAAACAGCGATCATCTTTTGATGAAGTATCCGAGTTCGACAGAGGAAGGATAGTGGCCTACCGAGATTGTGGATTATCTTTCAGGGAAATCGGTAGTCGTGTTGGACGGAACCAAACAAGTGTAATGCGGATATGTGATCGTTGGATGCAGGAGGGTACGACGGACCGGCGTGTTCGATCGCATCCACCTCAGCGCACCACTTCACGTGATGGCAGGCAAATTGTGCGCATGGCAGTGACGGATCGCTCAGTCACATCACGAACCATAGCACAGCACATGCAGTCTGTAACGCATCATCCAGTGTCTGCGCGTACCATTCGACGCCGTTTACAGCAGTGTGGTCTGTCCGCAACACGTCCATTGCTTTGTCTACCCTTGACGCAGAACCACAGACGTCTCCGCCGCCAATGTGCGATGACAGAAGGATGTGGACGGCAGAATGGAATGAAATTGTCTTTACTGACGAGTACTTTAAACAGCCAGAGCTACAACTCCGAGGTGTTGGAGCCAGTTGTCCTTCCTTACCTTCAGGGCTTGCCCACAGCCATATTTCAACAGGATAATACGCGACCACAGGTGGCACGCATTGTCCAACGGTTCTTCGTCAATCGCCAGATTGAATTGCTTCCCTGGCCGCCTCGCTCTCCGGATCTTTCGCCGATAGAAAACATATGGTCCATGGTTGATTTACGATTGACCCAGAGTCCATCCCCAGCTGCCACAGCAGATCAACTTTGGCAACGTGTGGAAGCTGCTTGGTCTGCTGTACCCCAAGAACTCAAAGTCTCTTTGAATCAATGCCGAGGCGTGAAGCAGCGGTGATCTCCAACAATGGCGGCTACTCTGGCTACTGATTTTGGCAGGAACCACACTTCACAGAAGTCTATAAATTTAATCATTTGATACTTGGTCAACATGTTATCTACAAAATAAATTTTGTTGTGATATCTCTTGCCTTTCTTGGTGTTGCAATTTGGGTGGCCCGCAGTGTAGTATAGTGAATTTATTAGTAAGTTTTATTCTAACATATATATAAATAATCATTTTGTGAAATTTTATGAAAATTGAAGAAAAATTATGACGCATGGAACATTTTGAACTTACCGAAATGACATGAAAACCTGTTTTGAGAAAATAGTATTTAAAGTTTTAATTTGACTAACATTTCCATTGTTTACGTTTGAAAAAAATATTTATAACTCGGTAAATAATGATCGAATCAATATACTTTTTTTTAATCTAAAGCTGATGAGTTGCAGAATCATTTTCTGAAAGAAAGTGAAAAAAATCGTTTTGGGGAAATACTTTTGTGAATCTGAAGGTCCATTGTCGCCTTAAGATTTCAGTCTCTAAATGTAATGCTTCTTATCCTCTCTTATCTTGAGTCGAAACTAGTCTTAAAAAAAACTGCTGCTCTTAGTTTTATCAGCTTTTACTAGTCTAAACTAAAAACACCTTTACCTACATACTTAGAGTAAGCTGTTTTATTAATATGCATTATAGATCTGAATGTTATACTTACAATAACTAATTGCTTGAATGCAGTCTATACAAGTCCTTTAAAATATATAATAATAACAAAAAATTGTGAAAAAGATACTTATAGTGTTAATATAGAACTTAAATTGAAAACATTTGATCAACTAAACACTTTCCAATATCGACAGATTAATCGCGTTCTCTCTTTCTGCCATCCCAGCAATGTATCTTTAAAGATAACATAACAAAATTTAAGCCTTTAATTTCTAACTCTATTTATACATAAATAAACGATTGATGAATCACTTATAACAACAAATTTACATTCCTCTAACGAAATAAATGTGAACTACTGTACATTTCAATAAAATGAGAATTAGAGTGTGTATCGTGGAATTTGTAAGGCCAATTTGGTAATTTTGTGTTAAACCATAAGTCAAATGCCTCGAAATTATCAGTGTGTAAGTGATAGAGAAACATGCATAAATATATATATATATATATATATATATATATATATATAGAAACTCTTGCCGTAGACGTCAAGTAACCAATGCCGAAAAAGTGTAGTATTTTCTCGGCAGATTCTATTAGAAATGTCCGTACATCAGGAGCTCATTTCTTATGACTTTTCTTCACAAAGTCTGAGGCCCCAATCCCACCCACCTTTATTGGGAATTTTATTATATAGGTACTGGACAGTTAAATTAATAGAAAAAACAGTGATATATATATATATATATATATATAAACAGATCCACATTCCCCTATTGAATGCTTCGATCCTCAAATAAAAGATCATTCAAATATTAATCATAATAATATCTATCCTACTATCATCTATATATACAAAACAGTTCCGTAACTGACTGGCTGACTGACATACAACGCACAGACCAGACCGCTGGACCTAGAAGGCTGACATTTTGATGGCGATTCTTCTTATAGTGTAAGGGTGCACTGAGAAAAATTTTTGAAAAATTCTTCTTAGATTTTTTTTAATTAAATTTTTAAGCTGTTTTAGTAACTTTTTTTAAGTTTGCATTTAAAATAATAATTTGAGAGTTATAAAATTTATATCACGAGAAAGATCCTAAATATTCCTTTAAGATGAAATCTTTTTCGAACCTTTACCTCGATTTTCTGACTTTTGATGAATTTTTAAAGATTAATTTTTAGAATTTAATTTATTAAAAGCCGATCACGTGATTTCTTTTTCTGGTACTTTCAATAAATTTATCGTCACGTGCATAACAACTAAATAGACAAAAAAAATATTTTTTTCCTTCTAATGCGGCAGACGATTGGATATTATGAAAAAAAATAAATATCCCTTACGATTTTATATATATATATATATATATAAATATATATAAATATATATATATATATATATATATATATAAATATATATATATATATATATATATATATATATATATATATATATATATATATAATATATATATATATATATATATATATATATATATATATATATATATATATATATATATATATATATATATATATATATATAAATATATATATATATATATATATATATATATATAAATATATATATATATATATATATATATATATATATATATATATATAAATATATATATATATATATATATATTACATCAATTGTATAATTGATCGTTGTATTTAATTAGAATGTACTCCGTAGCGAAGCATGGGTTTTCAGCTAGTTAAGATATATGTGCACTCAGCATGACAAAGTCACAATACAAGCTGTACTGTCTAAAGGTATCCAAAAGTTATGACTTACACGAATTGCTTGAATGATACGCTTCTTCAACTCATCCAAAGTTTCAGTTTTTTGCTTATACACAACGGATTTAATGAGTCCCCAAGCAAAAAAGTCTAATAACTGCTGATATGCTACGAAACACTTGGAGAGAACTGGATTACCATTCAGACGTTAGTCGTGCTACAAAAGGTGTACACATCGAAATCTATGATACTATGATCAAAATCTGTGATTGATATTAAAACTTGGTGAGATGTTCCTTCTATTTAAATAAATATTTTTAAATTCTAATGGGTAGTTCCGTAAAAATAAGTCATAACTTTTGGATACTTTTCGCCTGGACACACTTTAATATTCTCTAATGAGCTTTTGGTAAAATGTGCAAGCTGGATACCTCTTTAAATGTTGGGAAACGCGAGGGGAGGGCAATGTAGTTAGTCACCTCTGTAAATTTTCAACATCAGCAACTACACTCATTTACTTATTTAATATTTCTCTAAAGTAATAAAATTAAATATGGATATCAGGTCAGAAGGAAAAAAAAAGTTTTCGTAAGGCACAAAACTATATTGTTTTATATCGTAATAAATTTTTAACAGCATAATGATTTTTAACTTCTATCATTTTCAAAGTTATTTACTGTTTTTTGCAAAATATTTGTTGCAAAATGTATAATTTAAGACAAAATCCTAAAGAGATTTAGCTTAATGTAAGTAATAAATTCAGCTGTCTGAAAATATTCAAATATGACTCTGTCAAAGTCCGATTAAATTTTATTTACGTACATATGGATTCGGAAGTAGTAACGGTACAATATACTTTAATAACTATTGAAGCGTTACTGTTAAGATACCAGAATGCAGCCGTTTAACGAAACACATGCACTTTATTTCGAGTTTCTATTCAGATGCTATTATTAATATAGAAGCTACTATATTTTGATCTCCGTTTCTTATCTGCTTAGAAACGATAACCTTATGAATACTTAAATGTTTTCTTATCTTGATATTTGTTAATTTTTAATTTTTTATGTGTATTTACGGTAATAAGTTAGTTCTGCAATAGAAAATGATAACAACACTCTCCCTTCTTAAATTTAGTCTCTATTTAATTTTACGCGATTCTTCGTGTATTTCAAAATATGTTTACTATGCCTATTCAATTGCCTCAATTGATTTTTTCCCTCCTTCGGAAGTTTGTAGCCTCAACTTTTTATTACATTATTACGTCAAATATAGCGTTTATATATGGTTTCTCAAAGTTAGGCAGATTTATTTAGTTCGTCGTTAGTACGTTTTCGAAGCCCTGAAGAGTACGTCTTAAATGATTAGTTCTAAACTTCTAAAAAAATTATAACAACTAAGTGACCCGAACCCCAGACTATTTCAGCTAGCTTATCTATACTCTGTGGTAGTATCTTTATAATTATCTCGACACTGAAATGCTTAATTGATGAAAAAAAACAGGAAATACAAATATTACTATAAATCAAATAGAGTTAATTTATTAGTATTACGGGACAAGAAATTTAAATATATTTCCATAAAGAGGTTAAACAAATAACAATATACAGTAACCACCGCTTATAGTGATCAGTGGTTATACGAATCAACCCTTTATAAGAATCAATATCGGTAAAACAAAAACAAATGTATTATTTCCATGTTAAAATTTTCGCTTTAAAGAATAAATCCACCGGTTTTAAGAATCAATTTATACTCTTCGCTTTCCTTTCACTTTTCCAAAAAAAGCCACTTAAACCCTCAAAAGGCACGAAGTTCTTTCTTTTTTTTAAGAAAGATTCATATGATGGGATCGAATATAGTCATAAAATTCGTCCCTTTCATTGTTATACATAACATAATAGTTTCCCCTTAAACGCTTTAGCACAACACTGTCCTATTAGCTTGACCCGGGAGCATCTTTATCCGTCCGGGTCCGATTTCACTTTCTCCGCTGACAAAAAAAACATAGGGACTCTTTTTTCCCACCTCCCACATCCTGGTTGAGGCTTCAAGGACCCCGAAACACATAAATCTTCGGCGAAGTGTCCACTATCACTTAGGCAAACGCGACATTAGTAGATTCAGCACGTTATCAAACCGTGAAACGTATGCTAGAGAAGGTGAATCTTCGTCTGAGACTGTTAGTATTGAAAGAGATATAAACAGCCTCCCGAAAACTTCATTATGTCAAACTACCATAGAAACCTTTTTTTTTTGCTCCCTTCCTGTAGTTGAAATGTTTAAACAGTTAAGCAGGTATGTTGTAACAAATATTGGATATTTTTTCTCTTACTATAATCATGTGTATCAACTTATAGGTCTAAAAATTAAGCTGTATTTTTAAAATTATAAAAACTAATTTTAATAAAAGATAACTAACGTAAATGAAAGAGTATTTTCTGGTAAATTATCTAATATATGTATATATAGGTGTGTGTGTGCTTGTCCAAAAATATCTAAATTTCGGCTATTAGAATCAACCGCTTATAAGAATCAAAAACAGTAATAACAAACGTGATTCTTATAAGCGGAAATCACTGTAAAATGTGTTCAAGTGAAACCCGTTCAAAGCGCGATATGCACTGAGTTGACATTTTAGTTGCGGAACACAAATGCTAAAGTGTAGCTGTATGTGTGTTGTATGCACAGTGTTCATAGATTGTCCACTGGCTTCATTTGCAGACGTGTGGTATTGCGTTGAAGATGACTGGTGTGGTTGAAAATTCTTCCAAGCAGAATCCACGAGCGGCAACGCAGTCTTTAACAGCTAAGGAATTCAAGTCAGAGATTCATGGGAGTATTTGTTGGCAAAAGTTTAAGGACCCCGACGCCACGATCATTGCCTAGCGGTACACCGAAACACTCGATATTCTGCATAAGTTAATTAATAACAAGATGATGTATTCAGGCGTTATCATTCGCATAAAGCAAGTCGGCATGTCGCCAAGGTTGTTGTTGATGAACCAGCCCAGCGGTTCCCAAACGGTGGGTCGCGGAAGAGTTACAGGTGGGTCGCGATTCGATCCTAAAACTATCAGAGAAGATAAGAAAAATCGAAACTTACCTACAAACAGCAATTTTACATATTGATAGATTGCGATAACAATTTTCTTAACTGTAATTATATCAAAGCTGTATGATTTGTTTTTGCCTGAAAAATTAAAATGCTCTTTGTGTACTTTTATAATTGTAGTTTTTATCTTCACCTAGAAACACTTGTTAGTGAGTATGAAACCACTTGTTGCACATATTGCAAACATACATCTATTGTTAAATAAATAACTGTTTTGCTACAAAGTTCTTATATTTTGTCAAGCATTTGCAAATCAGAACACAAATTGTTTATCAATAATCAAACTGTATCTTCAAAAAAGCATATTATATATATATATATATATATAGGATGAAAAATCCACCAGCGGGCGCTGTACGCAGCGACTAGAGTGAATGTCTACAAATCTGGACATTCGGCGAGTGGAAGACGGCGTATGCGGACGTATACCAAAGCTAGGACTATATCAATGTTCGAGTTGATATTATATGTCATATTTTAGTTTCATGTGATGTGCCGACATTTCTAATCTTTAAATAAATTATTGTGGGTAATCGAACGTTTCGTTTGTGGGTTACCCCTGGACATTACTTTGGAATTTGTTTTTTAATCCCGATCTGACACATATATATATATATATATATGCAATATTTGATGGTAAATTATCTTTATATATAAAAGGCAAAGTCTGTGTGTGTGTGACCGAGTTTTTGTCTGCTCGCGGCACGGCGCAAAGACGGCAGGTCGGACAGTCTTGAGATTCGACACGAAGATGCCCCCCGAGGTCTCATTATGCACCTCGAAGCCCTTTTTTCGATTTTTTAATTAGATTTTCCGTAATTAAATATTTAGTCGCGATTTGGAGCTCCCGGAGGAGTAAAAGCTCCGTAAATCCTAACGTATCCGTCCAAGAATTTTTTTTTTTCGGACGAGCCTATACGGGAAAGATGACACTATACGGAAATCCCAATTAAAATTGTCTGTCTTAATTTATCGATTAATTGTGATTTTTTTTTCGATCGCCTGTACGCACCCGTTTTTCGAAAAAAACGCGATTTTGGCCGCGACCCTTTTTTCCAAATTGTCGAATCGATACGTAAATGTCGTTACATTTTTACGAAATTTTTATCTCAGAGACCCTAGACATCACAGTTTCGAAATCCAGAACCGAAATTAATTTACAAATTGTAGTTATTTTTTAATAATTTATTTTATGATTCGGAAACTCTTGCGAGAAATCTCATTTTGGAGATTTCGTTCTTCATTTCCGGACGAAGGTAAAGCGGGGGAAAACAGGTTTTCGACGTCAAGCCGTTTTCGTCGGTCGTTTTCGACGTCAAGCACGTGATGTGTTGGGGCGTTTGTTTTCTATGAGGGATTGGGTGGTTAAAGGAAATCGATTACTATTGCAGTGATAATCGATTAAAAAATCGCATTTAGTAATGCCGTAATTTTTTTGGCCAACACTTAGTTAATATCATATAATTTGTGGTGTGTTTTCTCGCTGACTGTTGTGGAAAGTTTTAAGTAATCCTATGTCAAAAATTTTGCCAAAATGTGCCAGAAAGGATTAAATTTATATGGGTAAAATAATGTATCGTGGTGAGGAAAAGGATGACAGCGACGCCCATTAACAAAGGGTTAAGGCTACTAAAAAATTGGTAATTACATTACCCGAGCAACGCCGGGACGGGTACAGCTAGTATATACATAAGAAAGGGATACGATACAAATAAGGTCCACCATGGACCGCTGGACCGTGGAGGTATTTCGATTAGGAAAGGTGGGTCGCCAGCTGAAAAAGGTTGGGAACCACTGAACTAGCCTATCAGAAATGAGAGGTCCTGGGAAATCATGCATGCAGCCAAAATATGTCACCATGTAACTTTCATCTTTTCGGACCGTTAAAGAAATTCCTAAAGAGACAAAAATTCGACACCGATAAGACCGCACATGCTTCAGTTAAGGACTGGTTTAAGCAGCTACCGAAATCTTTCTTGGCGATGGCCTGGAAGGCTTTTTCAGCGAAACATTGAATGCAGTAAGCTTCATTAAATGCTACTCTTTCTATATGCTTGAGTTTCGTCTTTTCTTTCTCGCTCGTCCAATCGCTACACATCTCGAACGGGTTTCATTTGAACACGCAATATATAGTCAATATGTTTTCGATTTGATACAACTAATTATAAAGAAAATGATAGATATTTCAAATTTTAACTTTACTGGCTACAAATGTGTCCAAACTCATTTTTAACTAACCTTGCAATTTTACCTTTTTACTCAATTTAACCATATTTTTTTAAAACTTTTTTTAAAAAGTAAAAGCACATTTTTAAGTATTAATGATTTCAGACAATCATTATCAAAAAAATGATAATTTCAAATTTTAAATGCAACGATAATTTTAAAAATTACATCGTTAGCAAAAAGCGATCATATTTATCTAAGTTTAATTAGCTCACATGTTTGAATACGTTGCGCAAACTTCAATTACCTATCATTCAAACTAAATATTTGCTTTCGCTTTATTATTTGTATTAACTCTTTAATCAGTCGCATTCATACTTCTCGAAGATTTTATTTGGCCTCAGTATACATATATTCGGCATTTTAATTAATAGAGTTAAAAAGTGCATAAAAATTTCAAAACTCCAATAACTCTCTAACAACCCTAGGCATTTTAACGTAACACTTAAATATTTGATTAGTAAGAACGGATTAACCAAAACCAAAATTTTATTTTTCTAGCCAGTTATACCAATTTTTTGAATGTCTGCAAAAAATAATATTGCAAGGAGGGAAAATTTAATTTTTGTCCGACTACTAATCTACAAAAATATTTCTTATATTTATTTAAACTTTTAAATCTGCAAATAATCATTTTGTAAGGAATTTTAATAAATAGTAACTGTTTCACGTAATTTAAAACTCATTTATGGACAGTTAATGATTTATAATACACATTAAGGGACATATCCTCATAAATTGGTTCAAAACTCAAATGCCTGGGATTAGAAAAATGTATATATTAGCTTCGAATTTTGTTTGATCTAGTAAGTATGTCGCATAAAGGAATGCTATGTTTATACACACAGCAATTTTATTCCTAATACGTATATATCACTGCTTCAGTGGCATTCTTACCGGCATCATCTCAAAAAGTTTGGACAGTTAATTTCAGAAATTTTGTTCTCAATGGAACAGATTTTTACTTTTTGAAATTTTACTTTTCAGTTTTAAGCCGACTTACAACCCAAAACTTTAAGTTCACAACTGCTGCTTACACATTCACATTTCTGTCAAAACGTTTTGGTCAATTCCATCTGTGATAAAGTTACAAAAAAAAACTGAAAAAATCTTTGCAGACATAAAATTATTAAGTTACCCCTAAATCGTAATATCAAAAGCAAAGGTTTGCTTTTAAAAGTTTTTTGGACTCAAAACTATGTAATGAGAAAAAAATCTCGGATTTAGCTAATAATACTGATTGGAATGATATAGGATAGAACTAGACGAGATAAAATTTCGCTGAAAATGTAAGGTTGAAATATATCTAAATTTAAACTTAAACTAATACTACTTGTTACCCGTCAAAACATGACGGCTAGATAGTAAATAAATGCACTAATACACAAATTATACCCAACACATCACTGCCAAATGTTAAAAATCATGATAATTCGCAGAAACAAATTAATGTGTTTAAGCTGCGTGCTTAAACACATTGATTGTGCTTAGTGAGAATCTAAAGCCAGATTTAAAAATATCACTGAGCATGCGCGGAAAGCAATTTTTTTAACTGCAAATTATCGCTAATTAAACAGCACGAAATAAACAATTTCCATGAGGTTTAATCTTATATTTCACAAACATAATTATCATAAAAATAAAAATGGCAGAATGAGATCTAGAGAGGCTATCATTAAAACACGTCACTGAGCATGCGCAGAAACAGTGAGTTTCCAAAGACAGATTTAAACATACCACTGAGCATGCGCAGAAATTAATTTTTAACTCTAAATTATCGCTAATTGATAGAAATTGCGGTTACAAAACCCAAATTTAACAAATCTACAGATTGCAATCTTTCGTTTAAGACCAAAATGAAGTAAATTGATGCAGTAGTTTTCTCTCACGGACTGCCCAAAAAGTCGGCTTAGCAACTTAAATATATAGATGGGCTGATTGGAACGACTTTTGCTCTCAGGTGACAAAATAAAACTTTCAATTGAAAACAAAATTGAAAGTTGAAAATGTAAAATTAAATTGAACTGTTCTAGATTTGTTTGAATGATAATGGATGAAACCTGACAAAATTAAATTTTTTGATTTTATAAATGAAGATAACATTGTATAGCAAATACAAAATTGTTAATAGCGCATTGAGAACTCAAATTTATATTTACTTATTTTCAATTTGATGAGCATGAGATTCCTTTTATTCTGACTAAAATTGTCAAGTTCAAGGATTTGAGTAGATTTTATTTAATTTCAAAAAAGTCACAAAACTGTGTTCTTTGTGTTCATCTGTGTAACTAACATTACCACGAGTCAAATTGGAAATAAAAAATAATTCATACCTGAAAAATTATATTGTCAGTTCACCATAAATTGCTTTCTAACTAATGTAGAACTTCAAAGTGGTGTCTTATTTTAAATTTGTGTTGTTAAGTCGTAAACTTTCCTGCAACTACTGGGAACTGTTTTGATTAGTCTTGAACTTTTATATGGGTTAATTCATAAATACCTATATGCGTGAAATATGTTTTCGAAAATTCAGTTCCAGAATGGAAAAAAAATGAAAGGAAAATGCAAGAACATTAACAACTTGTCAGTTATATAAAGCTAAAAATTCCATTTTTATCAGGACTTGCAGACATATAACACCGAGGTTTTGGATAAATAATTCATTTTGCTCCACCTATTTTAAAAGTTCGAAGTCATTTTGAAAATACTTGATTTTTTTCCCTGGCCAAATTTCATTTATCGGTGAAAATAAAATGCTGAAGAGTTTTTTCACTTTGAGAGATTAAGGGAAAAAAATTTAAACATACCTTTTTTAAGATGGTGTTCTTAAGTCACCTTAATTCCGCTAGTCTCCTTAATTTCTCCTCAGGTATAAACAAAATAGTTGACGCAGAAAAAAAAGTTTTCTAGTTTTTATAAGTTTCTTATCTTGAAGTAAATTTAAGGAGATATTCTATCGCCTCCTTTGACGGGCCAGTAACATTCTTCAAGACAAAGTAATTGTCTTTAGAACATGTTACTATATTGTTTGTACTCCGGGAAGTAGTTTTAATTCATAAATCAATTTAAAATAACTTTTATAAGAAAATGTAATTAGGTGCTTCTTTAATTTTTTATCGGTGAGCAATATTTATACCAGCTAAAGATTTATTTGATCATTCTTTTGACTCTTCCGAGATTTTTGTGAATATATTTTTGATTACTGTGTTCTGTCCTTGACTTTATTATCTTATTATATACTGTGTGAAAAATTTCAATGAACTAGGAAATCAGTTCTGTTTAGTTACGGTTACCCATTTAAACCTATTTTTAAATATCATTAGTTGGGATAATATTGCATCTAATATATTTATCCTCATCTGAAATTTATTTATCTTGATAGCTAATTTATAAAAAATTATCATTATAATTATTATTATAATTATTTCACAAATTATCCATGTAATTTTTAAATTTTTTGTTTGGACCGACTCTTAAATTAATCTTAAGTTAGTTTACTTTTTTATTTTGTACTACTTTTTTTATAAAGTTCATCTGCTCTTAATAATATAATTATGAACAGACTGTCATTTAGCTAAAATAAGGCGAAGACATGAATTTTACGGGCACTCCATATTAAAATGAAATTGACATGGATTCATAAAACTTTCTTTGCCCATTGACATTTGAGACGGGGAAATTAATTGTGAGGGTATATTAATTAATGCCAAGAATCAATATAATCACGATCGACCCTTTTTCGTATTGTGTTAGTACATCGACTAATTCGTTGTAACATTCACACTATTACTCAGATTTTAAATAACAAATTGATTTATTGACATTAAACACATAGATACATTTTATATAAAAACATTTACTATTGGCATGAAAATCTATATTGTGCTCTCTTCATTAATTACATTATTCATTGTGATCTATTCATTCAAATATCAACTATGCCCCTCGTTGATCATTTACAATGCAATGTTATGATAATTCAATTAATCTTTCCTTGAAAAAGGGTATACTACCTCAATTATAAACACATAAAACATATGCACTTAGTGACAATCATTACTAGCAGCAAACTATACCGTCAATCGATCGTTAAGAATTCTCTAACCTTTCTTATTTTGATCAGTATTTCATGAATTACATTAATTTAATACACTCAGTTCGAATTAGTTACTCTATGTACGATATACTTATTAATATAGGCATTTACTCGTTAACAACACTCTTATTTTACTCGGGCAAATGAAGCGAAGGTCAAACAGCTATATCAAAATTCACACTACATTCGTTAGTTGACTACTGAGGAGTCGTCTAGGAAATGAAGTGTGCAACTGGAGTTATCCTTCTCATCTACCTCGGAATTGGATCGGGTTGAAGTCTGCAGGGCGGTGGGGATATTGTATCACAGGCGATTGGTTGCGTTGGCTGTTTGTCATCTGCGATTGCGTTCGTCTTCTTCAGTGCATCAGTGGCTGCTAGGGCTCAATAACGCATCAGTTGCGGCTAAGGATGAATTCTTCAAATATCCGTATGCGGATTGCCAAGCGACTTGCTCTGCCGCTCTTCTTTTCATTTATACGAGCGCATTCATTGCTCTTCATCTTATTCTACCATCGCCTACCTATGGGGACTATATTTTTTATCACAGGCTCATCTATATATATAAAACAGTTCCGTGACTGACTGACTGACTGACATGCAACGCACAGACCAAACCACTGGACCTAAAGGGCTGAAATTTTGCATGGCGATTCTTCTTATGGTGTAGGGGTGCACTAAAAAGATTTTTGGAAAATTCTTCTTAGCTTTTTTAAAATTAAATTTTTAAGCTGTTTTTGGAACTTTTTTTACGTTTGCATTTAAAACAATAATTTGAGGGTTATAAAATTTATATCACGAGAAAGATCATAAAAATTCCTTTAAAATGAAATCCTTTAGGAATCTTTAGCTCTATTTTCTGATTTTTGGTGAATTTTTAAAGATTCATTTTTAGAATTTCATTTATTAAATGCCGATCACGTGATTTCTTTTTCTGGTACTTTAAATTTATTTATCGTCACGTGCATAATAACTAAATAGACAAAAAATATATATTTTTTCTTTCTAATGCAGCAGACGATTGGATAATATCCAAAAAAAATAAATACCCCTTACAGTTTTTTTATAAATATATAAATATATATATATATATATATATATATATATATATATATATATATATATATATATATATATATATATATATTTACATCAATTGTTATCCATTGATATACATTGATACAATTGATATACATTGATCATCGCATTTATTATAAATATATATATATATATATATTTTGGCATTCATTGCATACATTGACCGTTGTATTTAATTTGAATGTAATCCGTAGCGATGTGTAGTCTTCAAATATAAGTATTTAGCTGACCGACTGATCACCTCTTCACGTCTACTGCATCCTTAGGGGCTATAAGTTCATCTCCTTCTATTCTATAAGCTGTCTCTGGTCTTTTCTTTAACTCCTTATATATTTCTTTACTTGGCCTTTCCACCGCTCTTTCATTGGTTCTTTTCCTTCATCTAATTTCGAATCCCCTTCTCCTTATTGGCTTCTGGTTTACAATTTATATTCCACCTTGACCATTCCTTGAGTCGTGGGCGTTTCTAAATATTCCCTGCCATCTTCTCACTCTCCCTCGCTGACTTCCCTGTATGTGGGGTCATTTTATTGATACTATAATTTGTACTCCAATTATTCTGTCCTGCTTCCCTTTTATTACTCTGTTCATCATTATGTTTTTCTGCATCTTGCATCCCCTAATTTTCTTCATATCTATTATGCCACCTCCACTTATTTTCCTCTCTTCGACTGTCTACAATCTTACATCTTCAATTTCGGCTCTTTTTTATACAATGCCGCGGGACACAGCGACAACATTGGCGTCACACAATCTGGTTTTCATTAAAATTATTTTTTACAAAATTTTGACACGGTTTCAAAGAAATGAGCTCTAACATTAGTTTCCGGCGGAATAAATTCAATATCTAATTTCAGTAATCCATTAAACAAACTTACTAATTTGAAAGTAAAAGTTAATTGAATGTACATTAAATTAAAGTCAGATCTAAAAATGTATAATGGGCTTCATAGAACTAGCTTTATAAAGAACCTTACTTTAAGGTGACTTCCTACGTTGAAAATATCTTTTTTTTTTTTACTATTTTGGTCAATTTCATTTTTTGCAAGAATCGTGTCAGTCACTCATTTCTCTTTTCAAAACCGTTTTGATTTTCATTCTGCATCAATTAGAAGCAGAGTTATAGCTATTTTAAAAAACATCGTCTGCTACAAAATTGAAGGTATAAACAACTTTAAATGCGTTTTTCTCAGAATTAATTTTTTTAGTACAAATATATACCGTTATCATGATATCACGCATAATAATGTGTATAATTTGATAAAATTTTCAGGAAATGTTTTAGATGCTTTTGTTAATGAAATTACTCACAATAATTGATGTATGATAGATAGTTTTTATTTGGGGCTGTTTTTATAAGGAAAGGAATGACGAATCGGGGGAATATTTCATAGTGGAACATAAAATTGTCTGTATTATTTTTGTATTTTAAAATTTCACTTAGATTGTGGGTCATTTTGAAGATAACTGTCATATGTATCATGTGTGAGAAGGAAATTAAAATAATAGCATTAGAATTTTGTGCAGAGTGATAGGCGTTTTAGCTAAATTTCATTAAAAATTACTTAAAATTGACCAACTTTTAAAAAATTATGGTATTTACAGGTAATTTTTTGTTCCTTTTTTTAATTTTTAAGTGCTACTTTACCATAAAAGACCAAAAAATCCTTTAATAAATGATTTTTTGGAAAAATTGGCTCCAAACGTAGGCAGTCACCTCTAGTTACGAAAAATTTATGTTGACGATAATTTTGCCTTAAAATTAATTGAGCATGTATCCATAGAACCATGTCATGGTTTACCTAAAAAAAATCCCAGTTCAAATGTTATCTAATTTTATGCCAGAGCATCCCGTATAAACTTTTCATAAACAAATCCCCAACCTTCTTTTTTTTAATAAAACAATTTTAGGGGTGCCCTAATAGATAGAACTCAAATTCTTGTAATATCTGTGCATTCGTTGACAATTTTTTTTTTTAAATGTGTCAAAAATTTCTTAACACATTTGAAATGATCTGATCACATGCAATTTCCAGTTTCATGCTGCGACAAAACTACTAAGTATTTCCATTTTGTGTATTGTTCAGTCAGAGAAGTGTGCGGAATCATCAGAAAATAGGTTGCTAAAATAAAATTTTTACTCAAGAAATTTGCAAAACTTCCTATTTAAGACGATGAAACAAAAATGTCTTACTTTGAAGAAAAGTAAACACATGCATTATAATGTAGCTTGCACACAAGCAACAAACATTGTTGACTTTTGCATCGATTTTTCACTCTGTCACTATCGAAAACAAATGAAACAGTTACTAGATGGAAATATTGATTGCTTTAGTGAAAAGGAAATAATTATAAAATATTCTCGAAAATATGTTCCATTTTTCAAACATCCCATTGAACGAAGTCCGTTTACAATCTCTATATATAAAACAGTTCCGTAACTGACTCATTCATTCACTGACTGACATACAACGCACAGACCAAACCGCTGGACCTAAAGGGCTGAAATTTTGCATGGCGATTCTTCTAATAGTGTAGGGGTGCACTAAGAGATATTTTTGAAAAATTCTTCTTAGATTTTCTTAAATTAAATTTTTTAGCTGTTTTAGTAGCTTTTTTTTAAGTTTGCATTTAAAATAATAATTTGAGGGTTATAAAAATTATGTCACGAGAAAGATCCTAAAAATTCCTTTAAAATGAAATATTTTTCGAATCTTTACCTCTATTTTCTGATTTTTGGTGAATTTTTAAAGATTAATTTTTAGAATTTAATTTATTAAATGCTGATCATGTGATTTCTTTCTCTGGTACTTTAAATAAATTTATCGTCACGTGCATAACAACTAAATAGACAAAAAAAACTTTTTTTCCTTGCTCAAGCGGCAGACGATTGGACATTATCAAAAAAAATATTAAAATACAATGAAAGATATATGTATAATTCTATACATTGATCGTCATATTTATTATATATATATATATATATATATATATATATATATATATACTCCGTAGCGAAGTGCGGTTTTTAAGCTAGTATTATATGAAAGGAAAATGAGATCACATTAATGGTAGGGAACCATTTTTAAGTTGCAACTTCTACCAGTTGCATTAAAAGATCAATTTGCCTCACCTGTCTCCATTTCGTAAATTTGTCATATGGTTACGAAAAGATATTTGAAACGGGAAAAAGAACCTATTTTTTTCTTTGTATTTCCTCTTCAAAATCGAATTGAATAATACCGTCATCCATCTCATTTGACAATCCAATAGGAGACCATGAAAACTTATCAAAGTGTAAGGAATACTCTTTATAACTTTAAATTGCAATCTACGATTTATCAAAAGTTCTGTAAGTGTACTCATCATAAAAAAAATTTCAATACTTAACCACACATTAAGTATTGCTTATTACTTAATAACATTGAATGGCGAATAATGTATTTCTTAAAATAAAATTAAAAAAAGCTAAATAAAAGATTTTTAAAAATCATTAAAATCAAACATACCCTTTAGCTAATTTGGTAAAATCTTAGAGAGAGCCGTTTTGTTGAGCTGGTTTAATCTCTCAACAAGAAAGAAAAATTACTTATATTTTTTTTCTATACGCTTTTTGCATTTAACAAGTTCTCTTGGAGAAAACGCATATTATACTAGATCAAATTTTGTAGTCAAGATCGAACCTTACAAATATCTTGAAAGTTTCACTGAAACAATAATATTGCACAAGGGCGAGTCTTGATCAAGCTGCTCTAAACCTCGATGTGAATATTCTGCGCATTGAACTAAATGGCATAGTGATAATAAGCTAGTTTTTGTTCCTGACATGCCATCCCCTTTCTTTATTAGGCAATATTTTTTTCTTCATTTAGCTTTTCTTCATAGTATAACAGCGAATATTTTTAGCTCTAAATTTTGGATAGACCATTTCCAATACTTTCAAAGATTTAATAAATTATTTTCAATTTTACATCCCATTTATCTTTGTATTTAAAAGCCTCTGAGCTAATTAGCTATCGTTTATCGTTAGGGAACACTTCGAATATGGGCTTGTTTGTTTCCATACTCAAACTGGCTTGGTTTACTATTTCAGTGGTACCTCGACTTACGAGTGTCTCGACTTACGAGTTTTTCGAGATACGAGCATTCTCTCTGCAGAATTTTTGCTTCGAGTTACGAGCTATAATTCGGGTTACGAGCAAGCTTCGGATACCCCACCGCTAGTTTGCGCAGCGAACGCCATGTTACGTGCTCATCAAAATGAGAACACGATAAGCATATAACATTTACAATGTTTATGTACAACTAGCTGAAAACCCGAACTTCGCAACGGAGTACATTCAAATTAAATACAACGGTAAATGTATGCAATTAATGCCAATATATATATATATATATATATATATATATATATATATATATATATATATATGTGTGTGTGTGTGTGTGTGTGTGTACACTGAAGTGCCACCGAATTAGGGATACCTAGCTAGTAACGAGTTGGGCCTCCTCTGGTCTTGATAACGGCTGCCACACGACGAGGCATAGATTCAACAAGTTTCTGGAAACGTTCCACGGGAATGGCTTGCCAAATATTGGCTAAAGCTGTCCATAATTCAGTAAGGTTCTTTGGTGCTGTGTGATGGCCTTCCAAGCCTTGTCCCAAAACATCCCAAAGATGCTCAATAGGATTTAAGTCTGGGCTTCTAGGGGGCCAATTCATGACAGAGAAGTCAGAGGAATGCTCATCCAACCAGCCAGTAGCCAACCGGGACTTGTGAGAGGTACAGTTGTCTTGCTGGAAAACTCCATTACCGTGCGGATAACAGAACAGCATAAACGGATGGAGGTGATCACCCAGCAACTCTACGTACCGAATTGCATTGAGGGAGGTTGGTACACGCACCAAAGATCCCAAACTGTGCCACGAAAAAACACCCCAGACCATGATTGAGCCACCATGCCCTTGTACTGTTCCAGCCAGGCATGCAGGATCCATGGCTTCATGAGCCTGACGCCATATTCTTTAGGTCCAGCGGTTTGGTCTGTGCGTTGTATGTCAGTCAGTGAGTCAGTTACGAAACTGTTTTATATATATAGATTATTATACAGTTGTATACATATTATTCTAAGACTACTATCCAGTCTTAAACCGAGATATTAACACTCAACAATCATCACTCGGGGCATCTTGCGCCGCCCTTCGAAACGGAACATCGTCCAACCTCTCTCACAGAAAAATAGCTTCAATTCCCTCCCCGCACTGGAACCCCCGCGGGGTCTAGGGAATGGAATGACCTTGGTCAAAAATCAACGAATAAGATTTAATTATTCAGTTCAGCCTTTCTCCTTCTCTTCCATCAGCATCTTCAAATCTGATCTGCAAGGTAAATGTTGTACATTACACTTAATAAAACAATATTATTGCAGTACATTCTATTGTATTGCGTTTTTATATAATGTTCATCGTTTATAAGCACATTTTTTTTATTTAAAAACATGCAACAAAAAATTGCGGTGTTTCGGGGGAGCCCGGAACGAATTAATGGCATTTCCATTCATTTCAATGGGGAAAATTAATTCGAGTTACGAGCTCCGTCATGGAACGAATTAAACTCGTAAGTCGAGGCACCACTGCATAAAATTTAAGATATCAAAATCTGATGAAAAGACATTTAATTTTGCTCTTTGGATGTAACCTGAAAACTTGTACTGAATATCTGGGTTTTTTTCCTTCATAAATGCAGAATTTTCAAGCGTGTCGCACTAACTTGAAAAATCCCCGTGCAATATTTCTAAAATTCTCTCCGATAGGCACTAACAAACGTATTACATCTACTATTATTTTTCTACTACACTTATTCTTTGAAGCTGAGTAGAAAGCTGCTCTCGCTTGCATTGTATAGCACGTTCAAAGCATTCGTTGCTAATGCAATTTTTAAGCATGCGAGAAAATTGTGAGGATTATTTTAAATCATGTTTGAAAATGTAAAATCTCATAATCGTCATTTTTTAATACTGCGTGACAGGAACATAAAAACTTATTCGAGTTTCTCAAATTTTGTGTCTTTTAAGATAGCAGCATGTGTTAGATAGCAGTATTTTTAACTGTTAAACATATCGGATTAAATACTATGAGAAAACACATTTCATTAAGCTCTGTATAGTTGATAAAGTCTTTAACTACCCTTTTTTAACTTACTACATCTGAAATATTTTTTATGCTTTACTAAAACGTTTCACAGTCTTATTTGTATATTTATGTTAGAAAAAATTCGCTGCTAATATAATTTTTAATCGTGCGAGAGAATTTTAAGGATAATTATAAATCATGTTTGAAATTGCAAAGCTTCATATTTGTGAATTTTTTAAATACTGAGAAATAAAAAAAATCATTAGAGTTTCTCAAATTTTGTATCTTTTAAGATGCTAATGTGCTAGATGGTAATATTTTTAACTGTAAACGGATAGGAATAATGATCTCAAAATAGTTGATATGTACTTTCAATTAGCTTTTTTCTAACTTACTATGCATAATTTTTTTTTATTCTTTGTTAAAACATTCCACAGCTAACTATTGTTAGTTTAACTATTGTTAGTTTTAACTATTGTTAGATTTATCTTTCATGAGTTCCCCATCGATAATTAGAAGAAAAAATATTACAAATAAAGTATTTTTCAAAATTATCAGGTATTATAAATTTTTCTATCTTTAATGAGTGTAGAGAAATTTTTGATTCACTTTTACTTTTGCCATACTCTTATTCGTTTGCTATAACTTCTGTCTGAAACTTTTTTGCCTCAAAATTCTTTTTTTTAACCTTACAAAATGACGATACTTTTTTTAAAAACTTTGTAACTAAATTGATCATGGTCAACTCTGTTTTTAATGAGATTAAACAAAATTCTTAAATAGAAAATGAAATAGAAAAGCAATTTAAAATGCAAATTATTTATCCACATATACAATTCATTTATTATCTCTAATATTTTAACTACATCAATTCATTCTTAATAAGTAAATACTAGGATTACATATTTGTACTAGTAGTTATATATATATTTATACTTATATAAATATATCAGTTATATATGTTTATATATGTATTTTGAAATATGTTCTATAAGTACGTATATTTTTTCATAAATAATCTTGAATTTCATGTTGTTTGGGAACTTAGAATTGTTAAATTATAAACATCTAATATTAAGGCTGCTATGTACTAACCCCATTGGATTTGCTCACCTCAATGTTAACCTATGGAGAAAATGTGTCCACGGATTGCCGACTTGGATTCAAAGATTTTTTTTTTAAAATTTAACTCCGTCACAGAGTAAGAAATTTTACAATTGTGTACATTTTTCGTTTTAAAAAAAATGCAATTAATATTTTAAAATTTAAATTATTCGGGGAAAAATCTGGTATAGTGTGTTTTAAACGCTCATAAATTCCTTCGGTGGACGAAATTTATAAAAGTAATCCTGTAGCGCTTTGCAGAAAAGTTCAGGCTTTCTGACAATTCCAATTTTATTTGATTATCAGCATTTATGTACCTGTAAATAGTTGACAAAAATATATTTTAAATGAAAAATTTGGGGGCAGCGCTTAACCCCCCTATAGAGAGAGAGCCATTACAATCACTCCAAATGTCAATCTAAGGGGGGTGGAATTCTTGAACTGTCAACTGGACTCCTCCCACCACAAGAGTCTGCAAGAAGAGGAAAAGGGAAATACGATTTTTTTTCTTAGTACATAGCAGCCTTAATAACGTAAAATTCCCCTTTTATGAATATGAAAGTTTTATTTACAGATTAAATAGAGAAAAACAATACATCACCCGCCTTTTCCCACTGAAGAATAAACCCATTTATAGATCCAAAATGCCACTCTTTCAAATCCACCTAAAATACGACGAGGAAGCTAAAGAAATTTGCAAACTTAAAACCTTATTTTATCTCCTTATCAATGTAGTAAAGTACAACGCCCCTCTCAAAATCCAACAGTGTTTTAAGTGTCAATACTGGAACCATAACCAAGCTAATTGCCACGTTAACCCACGCTGTGTTAAATGTGCTGGCCCTCACGCTACCCCCAAGCTAAAACAATTGCTAACCCCAAGCTAATTAATATATATTTTGAAAATCATTTCCAATTGTTTGATATATTAATTCATTCTTGAATAAAACACTTAAGAATATTTTGAAAAGACCTTCTTCTTCCCAGAATATGTACAGTAGGCTTTCTTGTCCATATATTCAATCGCATTTTGTGAAAATTCCTTACGTGATTGAGAAAAATGGAAGTCATATTTGAAGTCAGCGCATCAAATAATATAAAACCAGTCATTACATTGCAAACACTTTTCTATGACTCAAATTTTGCAGGCCTGTGAATTGGGCACGCGTCCGATCCATCTCGGTTGGTGGCAAACGAGAGACAGCCTCTGGCGCCTATCACCGCGAAAGTGCGCACTGGAACGCCGATAAGACGCAGATTGAAATGACGCAGCGTCCCGATTACTTTTGTCGCAAGTGTGCACCGGCACTAAGGAATTCTGTTCGATGTATTAGTATGTCCAAATAAAGACTCTTGAAAACTTCAACGTGGTGTTTCGTTGCTCCGGAGTCCTTTGAAGAGCTGATTTTTTTTTTCTCCCGCTGAACACAACGCAAGAGAAGAATAGTGACGCTATAATGTGACTGGTGTTGGTCTACTTATATGCTGCTCCCAAAATGAAGTAACCAAGAAAATCGCGTTGTAGATTCGCAACTGTCCTCATTACAAATAGCCTGTCGTGAACTTTTAAGTGAGGAACTGTAATTTCAAATACAACTTAGTTACGAACTCCACCCCAGAATGATAGTCTCAAAATTTTAAGCTGGAGTGTGACCGACTGGAGACGTGTGATGTTCAGCGATGAATCCCGATTCAGTCTGAATGCTGATGACCAGCGCATACGCGTGTGGAGGCGGCCAGGCCACCAGTCCGATCCGTCATTTCTTGTCGAGACGCATACGGCGATTACAAAAGGTGTGGCAGTGTGGGGAGTGGTTTGTTGGGACACACGATCACCTCTAGTCGTCCTTCAACGCACTTTTACGACCCGCAGTTACGTGGACTAGATTTTAACGCAAGTTGTACTGCCTATGCTATCATGTCACCTAGGTGCCATTTATCAGCAAGACAACGGTCGTCCACATACTGCGCGACTCTCCCAACAATGTCTTCAAGGATATGACGTACTCCCATGGCCTGCCAGATCACCAGACCTCTCGCCAATAGAGCCCGACTGGGTCGTGCTTGGAAGGCAACTGCATCCGTCCCGGAATACTGGTGAATCAACTGCCCATTTGCAAAGATTGTTGCATGATCTTCCGCAGGAGCTAATAGGTGACTGTAATGACCCGTGGGGTCGCTAGACTGTGACCTTTGCGTCGCGTTGAGATCAATTCTGTCTCAGCAACTTAACCAAGCAAAAGGGTACAACTCTCAAAAAAGACACTCTTGTTATACATATTTACAATTTATTTACACATATATTTACACACGCATTATTTAGCATCACGCTGAATTCTTAGTATTATTCAAATATAGTATTATTCAATATATATAACTCATTTACGATTACAATTCATAATATTCCTCATATATTGGCAATGCCGATCCTTTCGGGCAAGAGGCCAGTGTGTAATAAGCAAGGATGTGGAATAGATAAAATTAGCAAATATGCTCACCCATGGGGCTGCTGTCACTCTCGATTGAGCTCGTCTCCACTACTTGTACACGAAAGTTCGTGTAGTATTGTCAGCCACTGTGAGTTAAAAAGAGTTCTGTATCTCGTCACTAAAAGAGTCCGGTATCTCGTTGGTCAATGATATCTTGTAGTACACCTCGGATTTTGAACTGCGTTAATCGCCTTTATGTTGTTCGTCGGTCATATGCGCGTTCACCACGGCACCGCTTAGCAATCTTCGTGCCGATAACTTCTGGTCACTGGTCTTCAATCTCCATATCTTCCTTCGCCGTCTAACCGCTATAAGAGGATGCGCACACTTTCATTCAGGTATCGGCCAGGTAGCATTCGTTTATTCATCTCTTTTTCATACTTGTGGTATAGCTGCACTTTGTCTCAGTTTGCGGACCTTTCGCTGGGCAATCAATTTTACGTCGTCTCAGGATTCTACTCGGCCTTCTAGTTGCTTAGTTTGTTTTTCGTTTCAATTTCGTATTATTCCGATTTTCATCGGCTCTGTAGTAGCTTAGTGTATTTGTCGGTTTTTTTTATAACAGGGGCTTTCTTCTTGGCCCTGCAGCAGCTTAGTTTATTTTCGTTACTTTTTTCAATAGGGGGTCTCTCGAAACGCTCCAACACTCGTATATATATTTGCTTTTCTTTTTTCCCATTGGCTGGGGCCTTCTTTTCTTTCATTCGATCGCACCACCACTTTATTGGGATGAGGGACGGGCCACCTTGTTCATAGGTTATAGTCCCGTCCTCCCACCTCATTGCATTGGCCGCATCTTAAATGTTCCGGTGCATTTAATTAATTCCGACACCTTCCCGTGTCTGAAATATTTTCTCATCGGACAGTTCCCCGTTTCTCGACCTTTGACATCAGATTTATAGCCGACTCCTTAATTTTCGATGTTTTGTGACATCGTATTGTTGCTCTGTACAACGCCTCTCTCTGGCGCCCCGAAGCCTCCGTACCGTAAATCTGTGACTGACAATTTCGGCTGGGTGGTCCCTACCAATTTAGATAGCTGCTTAGAGACGCATATTCACATCACGCTTATTACAGTGAACTCATTAATTCGATGCCACGCCGTGTTTCGGCTTGTATAGCCGTCAGAGGTGGATTTACTACTTACTGATTAGTAACCGTTTTCATGTCATATCTTCTTAATTAAACGGTCAGTTCTTCTGAATTTGTAGTCATTTACTTATCTCCTCATACACTACATACATGTTAAGTTTCGTGATAGTAGTTCGTTTCCTTCTGGGTGCATATATTTTTTTGTGACTATATATATATATATATATATATATATATATATATATATATATAGTGGAATCTCGATCGATCGTTTTCGGATCCATCGTTTTTCCGTATGTGTCGTTCATTTTATCCAGTCCCAACGATCCTATTGCTTTGTTATGTTTTCGCATCTATCGTTTTCCCGCATTTATCGTTCATTCCAATCGGTCCCTTGAAAAACGATCGATCGAGATTCCACTGTATATATATATATATATGTGTGTGTATATATATATATATGTGTGTATATATATATATATATATATATATATATATATATATATATATATATATATATATATATATATATATATATATATATATATATATATATACATATATATATATATTTATTTATTAATTGATTTATGTGAGTGTATTTAGTGTGTGTTTAGTGTCCAAACTGCCAGCATGAATGACTTAAACTAAAGATTGAGAACTTTCCTGTAGCATTGAGTCCCCTTTTAAAAAAATCGAATAGTTTAAAAAAAATTAAGTATTGCTTTATAAATCATGTCTGGTTACTTTAATTTTTAAAAAGTAATTCATTATTTACGTATCAGAAGAACTAATATAAAGTTTTCTAGTTATTTTCTTCTTTTCTTTTAGGGTTTTTATAAAACGTTCCTATATACAACCGAGAATGTCTGCATACGAAGGATATTTTATTGCAGCCCTGTGTTTTCTATTCTCCTGAGGCACAAGTCTAACTAAAACTCACTTGAAAAGAAAGGTTACACAAAAAGCATTTTAGAGATCCCCCGAAAGCGTTCAAAGAAATAAATTCCTCAACATTTTAAAAGTTATAGAAAAAAATCATTAAAAAGACAAAAAGGTTAAATTTTTCCTTATTTTTTCCCCCATCTTCTATGAATGTTATCTTAAAGTAGAATGCTTCTCTCTGACAACAAATGAGAGAAAAAAGCAAGCCGAACATATTTTTTTAGCGGGATGCTTTTAAGCCACATTTATTCACTTGTTTCTAAAATTTATCATACGCTTACAGGGAAATATTTGAGGCGGAAACAAGACGTCCTCTTCCCTTTCGAGTGTTTCTTTTTTCGCTTAAAATGGAATTAAGGAAGATTTTTGTCATCCATCTTGTTTGACAGCTCCAATAACGTACTATGAGGCATGATCGAATTATTTGGAAGGTGCAACGTGAAAGACGTCGCTATGGGTTGAAACAGTTGAGAAACATATGAGGTTTGGAGAATTTGTTTCATTTGTAAAATTTTCCAATTATAATAAAAATAATTACAAGATAAAAATAATTTTTTATACAACATGTTTTTAAATTTTCTCTTGGATCATATAAACTTTACAATTCTATGTATTAATAAATACTTTTTAAAAATTTTTTTGATGAATTATCCAATCAACTTGAAAGAAAAGGAAGTTAATTGGAAGTTAACTTGCGTTTAACTTTTCGTTCCCGTCCTGCACCAGTCTAGAAAACAAAATTAACTGAAAATCAATTAAATCCTGCTTAAAGAGGGCTAAAAGTATTAAAATAATGCATTGTCATCGTGTTCTGAGCCATTCTAAACGTTTCAAATGTCTAGCTAGTCGGGAAGTTACTTAAAAATCGATCGCAAAATTTGTACTGGGCAAACACACCCACAAACAAGAAAGCGAGTAAATAAAAACATGGTAATAAAATAGTATTGTCCTTTTGTATACTACCATTTACTGATCACTTTTCCGTACTATGATGAATAAACACAAGATGACGATAAATTGTCGTGACTTATACATATGTCTACGTGTAAATTTGGTGACACTACAATTTAGACGGACCACACCCAAAAAATTACCCGGTGAAAAGTGAAAATATAGTAAATTCAAAAATGTGCCTAAAAATCTATCGTACTAAACGTGCATATTTTTAATTCAATCATGTTGTATTTATAAGGTTATCTTAAATGCGCTCAGATTACGTGATTTACTAACAAGTGGGCAAAATAATTTGATACAAAGTATTTGATATATAGTTCTGATTATCCCATATAATTCCTTAAACAATGTATAAATATACGATATGAATTCACAACGATAAATTTATTTAAAGTACCAGAAAAAGAAATCCCGTGATCGGCATTTAATAAATTAAATTCTAAAAATTAATCTTTAAAAATTCACCAAAAATCAGGAAATGGAGGTAAAAATTCGAAAAAGATCTCATTTTGAAGGAATTTCTATGATCTTTCTCGTGATATAAATGTTATAATCCTCAAATTATTATTTTAAATGCAAACTTAAAAAAAAGTTACAAAAACAGCTTAAAAATTTAATTTTAAAAAATCTAAGAATTTTTAAAAAATCTTTCTTAGTGCACCCCTACACTATAAGAAGAGTCGCCATGCAAAATTTCAGTCCTTTAGGTCTAGCGGTTTCGTCTATGCGTTGTATGTCAGTCAGTCAGTCAGTGAGTCAGTTACGGAACTGTTTTATATATAGATTATTAATTAAAGCAATTCTCAAAAGAAGGGTAAAAGTGATTCTTAGTAAAGACCAAAACATTATGGCGAGATGTGTCAATACGATATGGTAATTCGTATATTGGAGTTTGGGACCTAGAGGCACTGGACAATTAAATTCCAATTTCCTTCATAGGTATTTTTAGAAAAGCTCGCGAAAGCCATACACCAGTGGAAATCGATATCTGACAACAGTGTTGGGTAAAGCAAAAAAATATATAACAGTTATATTCAATCCACATAAATTAAATATTTTTAGGATTAAAATTATTGTGTCATTCTTCTGTTTATGACAATTTTCAATAAATCGAAAGTAATGCTAAAAATGTTAATGTTAGTCGAAGGCAACGTTGAGAAATACTGTAAAAATTCTGTAATGTATTTGCAAAAATCTTTTCGTTTTGGTATCGTATTCTTACACTTAAGTAATTTTCCTTTATCCATAAACCCGAAGACAGGAGATCAGCGAAAACTATAATTTTTGAAAATGTTTGTTCAGTGAAATTTTCATATGAAGTAATGGAAAATATGAAACGCTCAGAAACATTGAACTATTTCTAAACATTAAATATTCTCAGAGTTTTTTTTTACCCTTTTTTTCACGATAAAATATATGTAAAATATTGTGTTTACAGTAGGAATATAATTCGCAAATTTATGGAACTTATGTCTGTAAATAACATCCGGAAGGAAAACATTTCTAATGCATTGTATACGAGCTTAATACGGCTTAACTCGCTTTGCTTTACATCAGAGCTAGAAAAGAATCTTATACTTAGCAATGGGTAAAAGTGAACTTAAGATCAAAACATTCGGTACCGAGAACAGCTTTCTGATGTCTTGAACCAAAAAAATTTATAAAGACGCCATATGAATGCAATGTCTGGAATTCAAATTAAATGGCAGAAAACAGACTGCTCTTAAAATTGTAAGTAATTACTTACAAATGCTTTCTCTTAGACATCGGATGCCACACGGCGTTCGCTAATGCGTTCCTAATTCGCATGCGAGTATTTTCCTTCATCTCTGAATCATTCTCATAGATATTTTTACGTTTTAATAGATTTCACTCGCTTCGACAGTTTAAGAGATTTTCTCACATCTCTTTCTGCACATCTTTTATCAGCGCAGGTCCAGCATTTAGACATGGCATTTAGACTGGTAAAAATCTAAAAAATATTTTACACTTTAAAATCTATAGCGACGTTGCAAAATTAATTTAAGTTTCCTTCTGTAAAAAATTAAGAAAGAACGCTTAGCTTTTAAATAGTGCGCTTCAATTTTCTTTCAGAAAAGGTAATAAATAGTATGTACAGCATGTAATACCAGCAATTTTTCCAAAATAAACGTACATGGATAATCGTGAATGCTGTAAAAGTTACGGATAAAACCGTTTCAAATGCATTTTTGGAAATATAGGAAATATTTTAATATGATCCAACAGGAAATCAATCTTTTCACATAACAGATATCCTACAGTTATTAGTTCTATCATCTTTGTTTCAGTAACTGCTTCTAGTTGCTCTATTTGAAGGCCTTATTTGAATAGTGGTCACACTCCATTCTTGTTCATTTTGAGATACAGAGCCTTAAAATCTAATGAGTGCTGAGAAATGACAGCTGAATTCTGATTTGTAATGCTGTCTATTGGCAGGATAAATAAGATGGATGTGTACTAGTTTAAAAAATAAGATAGAAATGACTTGTATGAACATGAAGGTGGGGCTAACTCCTTTTTCTAAAAGTGGAGTTGGACAATTATTCAAATTAGGCCTTTATTTATGACATTTTAAGTTCTAATTTTGAAACCATTATCTAAAACTTTACACTAAATGAATCAAATATTAATCTTTACGGTGCGTTCCTGATGTTTAGTGCATAAAACCTTAAACGCTTCTGTTGTAAGCTTTTGATGTTATATATATATATATATATATATATATATATATATATATATATATATATATATATATATATATTAAATAATCGCTTGCATGAATGATAAAAAAACGCTATCAATACCATAACTAACCAATTATCGATATTAATTTAAGAAATATTAATAAGATTCCAGAAATTCTATATTTTGTGATATCCCAGTACCTGATTAGGAATACCTATGTAAGTAACTATTATAAAAGAAATTTCTTCTCTGCATTCCAAAATTCATAAACCCCATGCCAATTTCCATAAGCAATAAAAACAAATTTTTCCCTGGGTGAAATTTCTAACTAAGCTACTGGACGAGAAAATTAATGCTAGAATTTCATGCTTCCAATAACTGAATAAATACTGACATCTTTTTTTCTCTCTTTCGAAACACTAAATTGTTTTCGACTATGTTTCTAAGAAATTCTGTAGCTCTTTTTCTATGTAAAATGCATAAATGCCACTTATGTACTGTTTAACTCGTTCAACTTTGATTTTTTTTCTAGAATTCATATCTCTATATTTCTACTCATATTTTTGTGCCGTTGTTAATAAATAGTTAGTAATACAAACGAAAATACAGTTGTAAAAGTATTAGTTTATTATCAGTACCTGATTAGGATGGCAATGTAAGTTACCTATATAAGTTATTTGTCTAACACAAATGAATCCGTTCCGTATTTTATGATTTGTACCTGATATTACTATACTAAGTAAAATGTATATTCCGATCCATTATATATCTGAAAAGTTTCTCAAAATATTTTGCGCGCCTATACTGAAGTAGTATACTTCCTGTAGACCGTAAATATGTGTGTGTGAATATATATATATATATATATATATATATATATATATATATATATATATATATATATATACAGTGGAATCTCAGTCTATCGTTTTTCACTGGACCGATTGAAATGAGCAATAAATGCGGGAAAACGATAGATGCGGACACATAACAAAGCAATAGGATCGTTGGGACTGGATAAAATGAACGACACATACGGAAAAACGATGGATCCGAAAACGATCGATCGAGATTCCACTGTATATATATATATATATATATATATATATATATATGCATATGCATATGCACATATACATATGTGTATGTGTGAGTGCGTGAAAGAGAGGTAGAAAAAAAGAAAGAGAGATGGTGGGTATTACATTAAAATAAATTAGCTTTTAATGTAATTTATTTTCCCTCTCATGTCTAAATAGTTTAAGTGCATTTCTCCCTTGTGCACATACTCTCGATTGATTCCTAAATTCCACGAGCGACTTATCCGTTTTCCATCATCTAAGAATGCCGTAGTCGATTTAAATTACTAAAAACAATTATGATAAAAACTCGGATAATCTCCCTTGCACTTTGTCAGGAATGGATTATATATATATATATATATATATATATATATATATATATATATATATATATATATATATATATATATATATATATATATATATATATATATATATATATATATATCATGAATAAGCAATATCATATATATATATATATATATATATATATATGATCATTGCTGAATTCACTATATATATATATATATATATATATATATATATATCCGCTTTCCTCCCCTCCCGTTGAGTGACCAACCGGAAACCTGTTTGGCGCGAAGGAGGATAGACGGGGGGAATCGAGGAAAAGAGGAGCGAGAAGGAGGGCACACGTGTAAAAGTGGCTGTATTTTGCTCCTCGGCGTAAATTTGAATATATATGTTTTTATAATGTGTGATCAGCGTAAATTTGAATATATATGTTTTTATAACGTGTGATCAGCGTAAATTTGAATATATATGTTTTTATAATGTGTGATCAGCGTAAATTTGAATATATATGTTTTTATAATGTGTGATCAGCGTAAATTTGAATATATATGTTTTTATAATGTGTGATGTGTCCCAGTAGATGTGTAAATAAATCAATTTTGGGGCTGATGACCGTGTCTGGACTCGTAATACCTTCCCATAACACGAAGAACGGACCCGGGGGCGGTTAAGCCTCGTCAAGGGAGAGGAATCGCTCCTCACACACTTTCTCCTCAATCAGAAGTATGCTTAATCATTTTTGTCTCAGTCTGAAAAGCGAGTTCGAAAAAGTGAGGACTCGACATTAAAGTTTTGAGCTCAGACAGTGTCCTTCACCTAAAAAAAAGACGAGAAATTGTGATCTATAACGATTATTGTTTCCAGTAAATAGATCTATCCAGATAATATTCAGTATTTTATTGTGCGTTCCAAATAAAGGACCAAGTCCTTTTTTTCAAATAAACAGTGCTTAGTTCTTACACTATAATATGCATGTGTCAATATTCTTCCTATGAATAAAAGGAACTCTATATTTGCACATATATATGCTCTTACTAGCTGAAAACCCGTACTTCGCTACGGAGTACATTCAAATTAAATACAACGGTAAATGTATGCAATTAATGCCAAAACAAAATAAATATATATTTATAATAAATACGACGATCAATATATACAATTGATGTAAAAAAATATATTTATAAGAAAATCGCATGGGATATTTTTATAGACAAAATAATGTCCAATCGTCTGCCGCATTAGCAAGAAAAAAATATTTTTTGTCTAGTTAGTTGCTATGCACGTGACGATAAATTTATTTAGAGTACCAGAAAAGAAATCACGTGATCGGCATTTAATAAATAAAATTCTAAAAATGAATCTTTAAAAATTCGCCAAAAATTAGAAAATGAAGGTAAAGATTCGAAAAAGATCTCATTTTAAAGGAATTTGTATGATCTTTCTTGTGATGTAAATTTTATAACCCTCAAATTATTATTTTAAATGCAAACTTAAAAAAAGTTACTAAAACAGCTTAAAAATTTAATTTTTCAAAAATCTTTCTCAGTGCACCCCTACACTATAAGAAGAATCGCCATGCAAAATGTCAGCCCTTTAGGTCCAGCGGTTTGGTCTGTGCGTTGTATGTCAGTGAGTCAGTGAGTCAGTTACGGAACTGTTTTATATATATACATAAATGAATTAGTGTATTTGAAGAAGTGTATTTTCGTGTTATGTCTGTAATGAATCAAAGAATTCAAATTAAAAGAAGTCAGTCTTCTTAACATGTCAGTCGTCCTAAACAACCCTGTATTTTGGAAACTATTTTTCATCTTAAAATTTAAAATTTTTAAACTTAACGCTATCTCCAAACACCCCCGAGGGTTCGCTATCAATTCTTTCCATAAAAAATGTTTGAAACTGTTGTATTATACATCCAAATGCATTTCAGGGTTTATACAATTGCATGGCAAAGCGGCTGTTTGAGCACTGAAACTATCCAATAAGATTCAAAGATCAAATATCTTCAAAAAATCATTGGATTCAACCACGACTCCAAATAAAACCTGTAAATAAACTTCCCTGGTAAACAAAATCGTTGGCCTTTGATAAGCCTAGTTTGAAAATGAACAAAAATATTACAAATTCATTTGAAATTCTAATTTAATATCTCCGTTTAAAAAAAAAACCTCTTTAGTTGAAACTTGTTGGCTGGAAGGGAAAGTTAAATATTTGTAGATAACAAATTTTTGTTTATTTTGTTAATGGGATTAATTTACACCCATATCTTTGAAAAAAAATTGTTTAAACACACAGTGCTAAAAAAAATCAGTGTTTCGAAACACACATATTTGTAAAAGCTGTACAGTATGGAGAAATATTACAAAAGTCAGTAAGTTAAATATATGTTAAAGATAGCTGTAAAAGGTTTTAAATATTTTTAAGTTGTGTCAAGTTTCCTTAAAGATTCGTCAAAGTTAAAATTTAAAAGAAATAATTTCTTCGAGAGTTAATTTCTTTTATATTGGATGTATACATTCGTGTTCCATTATTACCTAATATTGTAAATTACAACAAATTGCTGCCATTATTTCAAAGATAAAAGATGTATGATAAATCAGTAAAATTTTTAAAAAAGTGTTTTTATCAGGATAGGTGAAATCAAAATTTATTTTTTATACTACATGAAAATAGCGTTTTTTATTTACTTTTCACATTTGAACTTGTTCTATATTTTAAGACTCTTATAATCTTTAATGTTTCAACAAACAGATTCATTATGAAGTGAAGAAAATTGTCTCCACCCGAATAAAATGTTATTTGAGTAAGCAACTGCACTTTTGATAGATACATTATCCTGTCAGGAAGTGTCTTTTATGATAATTCAACTTCTTTAGCATGGAACTGCATTTTGCAAAACAAAAAGGCAGAATTGCGTTCATAGTATATTGTAATCTAAAATTTATCATCAAAGATTAATAATTGTAATTAAATTTTAAATGATGAAAATATGGAAGAATTATCCTCAGTTTTTGTTGTCTTCTCTCTCTCTCTCTCTCTCTATATATATATATATATATATATATATATACATTTATGTATGTATGTATGTCAGTATGTATGTATATATATATTTATGTATGTATGTATATATATGTATATATGTATGTGATAATATTACTAACTATCTATAATCGCCCATTCTGTACTTCATCTCTGCCATGGTAACCCGTCTTGACGTAAACGCTCCGCCTTCCACATACTAACTTCCTCCGACAATTCTGGTAACCTCTTTCACCTAATGCTATTTTGGCGCTTTTTAGCGGGAGACGCGGGCTGGTTCCGAACTGAGTAAGATGTGTTAATCTTTACGTTAAATAAACTTCAGTTATTTATGATTTGGAATTGCATTTAATTTCGGCCTCGATTGTGTTTCTTCAAGAGATGACCATTCGGGTCATCACATGTATGTATATATATATATATAATGACTCCCTTGATCAACACATTCGATGATCTACAGATACAGAAGAACGAGCATTCGGCTTGTCATGACTTGTTGGGTAAAATAAATGTATTCGCGCTTGAGCAGCATGGAATCCAATTAAATAGTCCCTTTTGTGGAAATAATACTTTTATTATACATAACTGGGCACATTATGATTATTTAATATCTAAACGCATTATAACAAATATAAAAGAATATAAGATATTTACATATTTACAAAGAGCACAGAGAATGGATAGGGACGTGCGTATCCAATCTCTAACGAGGCAGTTCGACACTCACATCTGCCTATAAGAAATTTAGTTTTGGTTGTTCACGTGATATCTGTGGTGTAATATACCCAGAAGCCATCCAGAGAACACGGTAGTTAGTTGTATAAAGGGAAACACTATATTGAAAGTGGATCATTGGAATAGAATTAAAACTGGCGGGTCGTTATTATAATAGTGTAATTAATAATGGCGGAGTGTTATTATTACATATATACAGTAACCACCGCTTATAGTGATCACTGGATATAAGAATCAACCGTTTATAAGAATCAATATCGCGAAAACAAAAACAAATGAAAAATTTTCCATGTTAAAATTTTCGCTTTAAAGAATCAATCCACCGGTTTTAAGAATCAGTTTACACTCTTCGCTTTCCTTTCATTTTTCCAAAAAAGCTACTTAAACCCTCAAAAGGCACGAAGTTCTTTCTTTTTTTTTTTTAAAGAAAGATTGATAAGATGGGATGGAATATAGTCGTAAAATTCACCCCTTTCTTTATTAGACATAACATAATAGTTTCTCCTTAAACGCTTTACCACAACACTGTCCTATTAGCTTGACCCGGGGGCAACTTTACCCGTCCGAGTAAATCTTCGTCTGAGACTATAAGTATTGAAAGAGGTATAAACAGCCTTCTGTAAACTTTATTACGTCAAACTACCGTAGAAAACTTTTTCTTGCTCCCTTCCTGTAGTTGAAATGTTAAAACTGTTAAGCAGGTATGTTGTAACTTGTAACAAATATTGTATTTTTTTTCTTCTCTTACTATAATCATGTGTATCTACTTATAGGTCTAATAATTAAGTTTTATTTTTAAAACTATAAAAAATAATTTTAATAAAAGATAGTTAATGTAAATTAAAGAGTAGTTTATGGTAAATTATCTAATATATGTATATATAGGTGTGTGTGTTCCTGTCCAAAAACCTAAATTTCGGTTATAAGAATCAACCGCTTATAAGAATCAAAAACAGTAATAACAAACGTGATTCTTATAAGCGGAAATCACTGTATATATATATATATATATATATATATATATATATATGTGTGTGTGTGTGTGTGCGTGTGTGTGTTAGTTAGTGCACTCAAAGCGAGAATGCTGATATTCTGTTTCGTAGCTAAGATACATCATCTTCTATAAACCAACTGCTATACTAAAGCTTACAACATAATTGAGCAAATAATGTCATACAAGTTTATAGTTATTAATGTTTCCATAGATCTGAAATGATGCATTTTACTAATTACTCGGTTCATTGTGCACCGTGAATCACGAACTTGTAGTTATCAGTTATAAGCACGCATCGTTCTCTAAAGATTCCAGTCACAACCATAGGTAGGTTATTGTGGAAATTTCCCCTTTGATGGACTGCTTACCTCAATTTGAGCATAAACAAGGAACTAAATGTTAGCCTTAGTTATTCTCAAATTGAGAAGATTTCAGAATTCATAAAGAGAGTCACTTTTACAAACAGTGACGTCAGTAAATTGAGTTTTTTTTTTTCCTGAGGTACTGAACATTTTCAAAATTTATTTATATGAGAGGATGGCAATCAGAGTGCTGCCTATTATTTATTTAAACCTGTATTTTGGAAATTTATCCTTACACGCGTAATTTTCTTGAAAGAGGATTGTTACTTTATTTCATGAAATTATTTATGAAAGCTACGACTTATGTATTGACATTTAATATAAAATATCTAGGGCATAATTTAATCGCATATTAAAGACATCGAATATAAAATTTATATCAAGATCTTTGTCTTGATATAAATTTTATAACCCTCAGATTAATGTTTTAAATGAAAACTTTAAAGAATGTTACAAAACCAGCTTAAAAATTTAATTTAAAAAATTCAAGAAGAATTTTCCAAAAATCTCTCTTAGTGCACCCCTACACTATAAGAAGAATCGTCGTGCAAAATTTCAGCCCTTTAGGTCCAACGGTTTGGTCTGTGTGTTATATGTCAGTCAGTCAGTTACGGAACTGTTTTATATATATAGATTGGTAATTTTGTCAGTTTACAAGCTTTTGAAGTTGAAACCATAATAAATGTCATACATCTTATACAGATTAATTCCGTGGCTATTTTCATTTTTATTTAAATTCATACTCAGAGCCATGACCATGAATTATTACTCATAATAATACAGTTAAGCTATTCAAGCATTTTCAGTCCAAGTAAATGGTTATTGGCCCTAGGAAGAAAGGAATATACTAATGATCACTTAAAAGGGCCAAACACACTACCGTTTTACTGTCATAGAGAAAAATTACTTTGTATTGTTTATATTGGGAATTTGAATTGAAATTCCAAATGCATTTAATTAATATATGTTGATAAATGCGGAAAAATGAAAATGGTAGAGCTTCAATGAAATTTAAACTCGGTTTAGCTATTTTCAAATGAACATCGCGTATATGCATTAAATTTTCCCTCTTATGGCTGAATGCTTTAAATGAAGAATAAGTAATCATGATTAATAACTCTCTCTATACATATTTCTTCTACTTTTCAATGGATAATGGCTCACAAAATGTATATTTAATCTTAATTATACACAGAAAAATATTAAATTCGTATCCCCTTTCGTTCCCTGGTCAGAATAATTAAACAATTAGTAGTGGTTTTAGCGAAAGAACAGCTGCACTTAAAATAAGTTTTCTAAATGATGTATTTATTGAAATCCGTCGAATAAATTCGAAACCGAGGTAATTGCGTTCAAAATTCAATTAATCATTGACTCCCGTTAAAACCCTCCAAGGAACAAGCTGAAATAATTGCAATGGACGATATGTAAATACTTATTCACAGAATTTTTGAAAATTATTCAGATGAACTTTGTTGAATGAATATAAAATTTTAGTTCTTTGTTCACCATACAGAAAAAAAGAATGAAATATGCTTAATTGTGGTCGAATAATATTCGCAGAATAATTCGTAGAAATTGAAAGTAGAATTCTTATCAGCACCGTATCACATTCTGATTAGTACAACAGGATAGAAAAAAAAGGAAATAAACTACACCAGCTCTATATTGGAATTTTAATTTCTCGTGAATATACCGAAGAAGTTTTTATTTTACTTTTTCACATTTTAAATTTCAATTTTTAATGTTTGATTACAGGTACATTAAATAGCTGATATTAATGACATAAACTTTCTACAAAATTTGAAATATTGATCCTGAGAGTCTGAATTTATATTAACTTTAGTTGGCATTACCTCCTACAGCATAAAACTAAGAATACACAGCTTTAAACTAAAAACATTATTTTGCTAAACTATATGCGTTCTTAAGCGTGTTGAAATTTGTATCTAAGATCTACACTCTTAGACAAAAAAAAAAAAGACGACGGACCAAGAGGTAGTTATCCGAATGGGACGAAATCGGTGGATGTAATGTACATGTACAGAAAAGCAAATGATTACAATTTGAGAAAAATTGGATGATTTATTCAAGAGAAAGAACTTTACAAATTGAATGAGTCAATAACGCGTTAGTCCACCTCTGGCCCTTATGCAAGCAGTTATTCAGCTTGGCATTGATTGATAGAGGTGGCGGATGTCCTCCCGCGGTATATCGTGTCAAATTTCTGTCCAATTGGCTCGTTAGATCGTCCAAATCCCGAGCTGTTTGGAGGGCCTTTCCCATAGTGCTCCAAACGTGCTCAATGGGGTAGAGATCCGGCGACCTTGCCGGCTAGGGTAGCTGTAGTGAATTTCGTCTGTGAATTCATCCACGTATTCAGCAGAGTACAGTGTAATGTTCGAAGAATGACAAAGTTCTTCATAAAATAAGAATTTATTCACACGAACTGCATGATAACTAAACAAGAACAACGAATCATCAAATAAACACATGAACGACCGAAAGATCAAGTGCTCACACAGAGCTTCGTTACTCTCTTTTAACAAAGTCAAGTCGGTACGTGAGGAGGGCGGAGCTCCACGTTACTTACGAAATTTGCATTACCGCTTCCCAACAGTAGCGTTGGGCAAGACGAAGACAAGCAGCAGAAACTCTCGCCGTGTGCGGGCGGGCATTATCTTGCTGAAATGCAAGCCCAGGATGGCGTGATATGAAGGGCAACACAACGGAGCGTAGAATATCATCGACGTACCCCCCCCCCCTCGACCTATGAAATGGTACCCCAGACCACAACTCCTGGTTGTCGGCCCGTATGGCGGAGGACAATCAGGTCGGTATCCCACCGCCGTCCAGACACGTTTTCGCTGGTCATCGGAGCTCAATTCGAAGCGGGACTCATCACTAATGACAGTTCTACTCCAGTCAGAGACATTCCAGGTTGAATGACTCCGACACCACTGTAAACGGGCTTGTCGGTTTAGAGATAAATGGTAGTAGGCGCAAAGGGAACCGAGAACTCAGCCCCCTTTCTCCGAGCCGCCTATCAATGGTCCTTGCGGTCACTGAAGCACCAGTTTCACGTACAATGTATGATAATGATGTGCCACTCTGACGATTGCTCGGTCCTCACGTTCTGTCGTTTCTCTAGACCGCTTCCGACCGCTTCCTTCTTGACTCTGTGTTCGGCCATGGTTCACCCATTCCTGCCAACATTGTCTTATAGTGGTATCGCTCCTATCCAAATGTAGAGCGATTCTCCGATTAGACCAACAGGCTTCTTTGAGCACAACTACACGTCCTCTCTCAAATTCTGGCATCTGAGCATATTGTTCGAGCATCTGTATGCCAGGCATTGTTACTGTCTACCTGAGTACGCGGAATTCACAGTGAATTTATGACCTAGAATCGAAATTTTTCCTCCTTAATACCCTGCCAGTTGCGCAGTTAAGATGCGTCACATGTTCATTCATTGGCCGCCAAACTTTAAAATTTTGTATTTTCCGTCGAAACCTGTATGCATATGAATTTGTATCCAATTTGCATTACCCCTTCTTGGTGCGTCATTTTTTGTGCGTGTTTTTTTTTGGTTTAAGAGTGTAATAAAAAATTTAATTTTTTTGACAACTCTATCCGTAGTGAGTTTTTGATTTTCTAATTTGCACCTCAGCATTTTAATTGCAAATAGAGTATTTAAATGATTAAAAATTTAATTTCTCTTTCGTAAAAAAATGACCTTCTCTTTATAAGCTGTTTCTTCTAAAAATGAGGTTTGGAGTTTTCACTATTTTTCTACCATTTCATTATATGAAAGAAATAAAATCTTTGATAAATTTCTTCAAGGTATAATTAGTATTGATTAATTCAGTTTCTTCTTTCTCTCTTTCACACTTTCTCTCTGCATCCCTCTCATATGCTCATAGATAGAACGATCATGTCATAGAAAATAAAAGCTATTTCAGGAACATGGCAAGGGGTGTGGGGTCTAAAGGTACCTGAGCTCACTCAATCCCCGAAATTAGATACTTTATTCGTAGTATTACAGCACAATATTCAAAAATTTTCCTTTATTATATTTTCGTACGTTTTCTTCCCACCTTACACAAAATCATTTCTGGCTACATTACCGGCAGACACTCGGTTCCTGTGAGTGTGACAGCCCGTCAGATATTATTGGACCTACATGAAGAAAGCGGAAATTAAATCGAGAATTAAATTGTTCCTGAAAAGCTAGAATGGATGAAGAGGATAGATCGCACGGATTTCTTGAATGCGCATCCAGTCATAGGTGAAAATTTTGTCAGTTATTGTTGTGACTCTAATTACAAACTTAACTTTATAAGTTACTAGCTGAAAACCCGCGCTTCGCTACGCAGTACATTCAAATTAAATACAACGGTCAATGTATGCAATTAATACCAAAAATATATTTAAATATATTTATAATAAATACAACGATCAATGCATACAATTGATGTAAGAAATATATATATATATATATATATATATACGGGGGCTGTCCGTAAAGTATCCGAATTTAGTTTATAACTAAAAAAATATAATTGATATAAATACTTCAGTTTAATCCCCTTCAAAGTATCGTCCTTGAGAAGCAACACACTTAGCAGAACGTTGTTGCCACTCTTGGAAGCAGGATTGGAAGTCGTTCTTTGGAATGGTCAACAGCTGTTCGATCGCTTTTTGTTTGATGGTCGTCACATCCTCAAACCGTCGTCCTTTAAGCGTTTTCTTTAGCTTTGGAAATGCGAAAAAGTCGCACGGAGCGAGGTCTGATGAGTAGGGAGGTTGCGGGACTTGAACGGTGCCATGTTTGGTTAAAAAGTTTTGAACCACACGTGAGGCATTAGAAGGGGCATAATCGTGGTGAAGCATCCATTTCCCAGATTTTCACTTTGCTGGTCGTTTCCTCCTCACGGAATCACGAAGTCGCCTGAGAACATCACGGTAGAACTCTTCATTAATGGTTTGTCCATCTCTCGATGGTCTGTCCACCTCCCGCAATCTCTCGAACTGTCATTCGTCGATCTGATCGCACCACAGTACGAACCTGTTCCACTTTGATATCATTTCTCGATGTTGATGGATGCCCTGATCGTGCATCACTTTCCACAGATTCCCTTAAAACATCTAAACCATTGAAACACTTGAGTTCGGCCCATAACATCATCACCGTATGCTTTCTTAAGCAAATCGAACGTTTCGGTTGCCGTTTTTCCAATTTTATTACAAAATTTGATGCAAACACGTTGCTCAGTAGATTCCGTCATGATCCAACACGACACGAGACTTCCACTGCGTTCACTTTTTGCTATTACTACAAGAGAACCGCGCTTCGCAGTGCTTGGATAATTGCGAACATAACAAGTTTACATATGTTTAAACATGCTAATTAGCGTGCGCACGCAGACCGGTGTCTGTATTATGTTTTATACATTCAGTTCGGATACTTTACGGACAGCCCTCGTACATATATATATATATATATATATATATATATATATATATATATATAAAACTCGTAAGAGATATTTTTTTTTTGGATAATATCCAATCTTCTGCTGCATTAGAAAGAAAAAAAATATTTTTTTTGTCTATTTAGTTGTTATGCACGTGACGATAAATTTATTTAAAGTATCAGAAAAGAGAAATCACGTGATCGGCATTTAATAAATTAAATTCTAAAAATTAAAATTTAAAAATCCACCAAAAATCAGAAAATCGAGGTAAATGTTCGAAAAAGATTTCATTTTAAAGGAATTTTTATGATCTTTCTCGTGATATAAATTTTATAACCCTCAGATTATTATTTTAAATGCAAACTTGAAAAAAGTTACAAAAACAGCTTAAAAATTTAATTTAAAAAAATCTAAGAAGAATTTTTCAAAAATCTTTCTTAGTGCTCCCCTACACCATAAGAAGAATCGCCATGCAAAATTTCAGCCCTTTAGTTCCAGCGGTTAGGTCTGTGTGTTGTATGTCAGTGAGTCAGTGACGGAAATGTTTTATATATTCACTGCATAATTATGCAGTGATTGCATATGCATCATTGCTCACTCTATCTAATTTTTCTAAGGATTTTCTAATTTCAAAGCAGTCTTCTAACCATAGAAGTCATACCTGAATTTAAATTTTTTAAAAAGCATTAAATCTATCGTATTTTTTACAGGAGGTTGAAGTCTCTCTATCAGTATCTCATGGAAGCAAAAGTCTCCCTGAATAAGACTCACGATGACCCTGGGATTTTTTTTTTCTGTATACCTTCTATGTTAAAAAGCTTTTGAAAATAGGGTTGCTTTGCCCTAATCATTTTTAAACTTTCAATTTTTGCAACTGAATCCTTAAAATTTGTTTTATTGAAAATGGAGGTATATTTATAAGAGAACATCATACTTTCATTTTTGCTTACTCCTTTATTTCAAAATACATTTAACACGGGGGCAATATTTTAAAACAAATTAATGTATGTTTTTTTCTGCTGATATACACAAATGAATTGCTTTGAATCTAATTTTTTTTAAAAACAAGCTTGTTCTGTATTCGAGTTTTAAACACAATATGACCCTTGTCTATAGCGGCCTTGTGGTACAGCGCGCTGGTTTTCTGTGCTGAGGGTGCTCGGATCGAAGCGCCACTATAATGCCTCTGTTTGTGTCGTCCCTTCATAGGGGGCAATGCTGGTCCGCCTATATGGCGCCCCCATAATAAAATGGCCAGCAAAACTGCGGTAAATTATAGGCGAATGTCCTCGCGACACAAGTGTCTCAGCATATAAAAAAAAATTTAAAATTAAAAAAAAACCTTGTCTATAGAACCATTTCGTACAACGCTGTAGTAACTGTTAATTTAACTGTAAAGAAATTTCTAAGTGACGTTCCTAATTCCTTCACTTTCTTTACATAATCTCTTTGAGTTTCAGTCCCTAAAGTTTTCGGAGCTATTTTAATGCCAAATGAAGGAAAAGTTTTTGAGATACAAATAATATTAAATAAAACTGTAAACATATCTTCCTCTTTTTAAAAATTTTTGCTCGAAATATGCATGTAAAAATTACTTAACGGCTTATATAATTAAATAACGCTTTTTACCTAACCATTCTCAAACACAACGAAACGACTCCTATTAATCCCTTTTCCCTCTCATTAAAAAAAAAAAAACTGTCGGTTTTTACTTAAACCTTGCGGAATAAGTACATTTTTTATGGCAATAGACATATGCGTAAAACAAATTTACATCCTTTCGAGTCGTATTTGAAACATTCTCTATTAAGTACTCAGCTTTTTTTTTACGTACTTTACTGAACAAACACTGGAACGTGTAGACTGCTTTTGTGAAAGCGTCGCAACATTTAATGCTTTTACAAGCCTTAAAAACTTCCTTTCGTGGTAAAAGAAATCCTTCCTTTTAAATTTGCTTTGCACTCAAATAATTTCTTTCTTCAAAAAATTCTTTCCCGGGAACGATAAATCAGGATATTTCGCATTCATTTCTGGTCTTGGGCGAAAAGCTTAGTGAAAAATGTTAAAAGCTTTTTTATTCAAACGAAATCAGAAAAAGTGATGAGAATGCATTTTTAGAAACTGAAATTTCAGTAAAGAACTCACAAAAATATAGCTTAAAAAACCAACGTTCAAAGCAACAATAATAATAATATTTCTCGTAAAAAAATTCCACCCATTTCATTACACATTAATTTTATTACTCCCTTTTTATTTAGTTTATACTTGCAATATATAATATCAAACCTAAATTTGTCTTTATTGAAGGAAAACACAATAACAAGCAAATTTGATAAATATTATTTATTTCGTTTTCTCACTGTTCTAATTATTTACGAAGTGTAATTCGCTTTTATCTATTTTTTCCATATGTTAAATATATTTTAAATTCAGCATGAATATTACGTAATAAATATTAACTGTCAGGAAACTTTTCTTCTTGACAACTATTGCAACAATTAATATGTGTGACAATTAAGTATGATTCACTTTTATCTATTTTTTATCATTTATTAAATTTATTTTCAATTCAGCATGAATTTTACATAATAAAAATTAACTGTCAGGAAACTTTTCTTCTTGACAACTATTGCAACAATTAATATGTGTGACAATTAAGTATGATTCACTTTTATCTATTTTTTATCATTTATTAAATTTATTTTCAATTCAGCATGAATTTTACATAATAAAAATTAACTGTCAGGAAACTTTTCTTCTTGACAACTATTGCAACAATTAATATGTGTGACAATTAAGTATGATTCACTTTTATCTATTTTTTATCATTTATTAAATTTATTTTCAATTCAGCATGAATTTTACATAATAAAAATTAATTGTCATAATAATTGTCAAGAAGAAAAGTTATTTATAAATTATATAAAACTAGTTCACACCCATCAAAACATGACGGCTGTATAGTGAATAAATGTACTAATACACGAATTATACTCAACACATCATTACCAAATTTTGAAAATCATAATATTAAGAATAGAGTAATACACTTTAAAAACTTACTATAGAATGCAATAAAAAGAAATATGGTTACTCAACAGCGCGAAATAAACAATGAGGTTTAATTCTATATCTCGCATAGTTAAAAATAATAATTACAAGATAAAAAGACTTTTTATATACCATGTTTTTAAATTTTCTGTTGAATCGTATAAACTTCACAATTCTATGCATTAATAAATGCTTTTTTAAAATTTTTTGGATGAATTATCCCATCAACTTGAAAGAAAATGAATTTAATTGGAAGTTAACTTGCATTTGACTTGTTTGACTTGTTGCATTTGACTAGTTCTCTTTCCGGCCAATAGATGGCTGCAACAGTCTACAAAACAAAAGTAACGGAAAATAAATGAAAATTAATTTAATTCTGCTTAAAGATGGCTAAAAGTATTTAAAAAATGCATTGTCATCGTGTTCTGAGCTATTCTAAAAGTTTCAAATATCTAGCTAGTCGAGAAGTTAGTTAAAAATCGATTGCAAGATTTGTACCGGACAAACACACACACACACACACACAAACACAAACAAACAAACAAGAAAGCGAGTTAATAAAAACATGGTACAAATGGCAGAGAGCGAGAGAGAGAGAGCTAGAGATATTCCTCGGAATAAACAAATTAACGCGGTCATGCGGCCTCGTGCTTAGTGAGTGTCTAAAGCTAGATTTAAACATGTCACTGAGCATGCGCAGAAAGCAATTTTTAATTCTAAATTATCCCTATTTAATAGAAATTGCTGTAAACCAAATTTGACACATCTATTGATTAAAATCTTTCATTTAAGACCAAGATGAAGTAAACTGATGCAGTACATTCCTCTCACGGACTGCTCAAAGAATCGGCTTAGCAACTTAAGGATGCTATGTACTAAAAAAAAATCGTATTTCCCTTTTCCTCTTCTTGCAGACTCTTGCGGTGGGAGGAGTCCAGTTGACATTTCGAGAATTCCACCCCCCATAGGATTGACATTTAGAGGGATTGTAATGGCTCGCTCTCTATAGGGGGGTTAAGCGCTGCCCCCAAATATTTTATTTAAAATATATTTTTGTCAACTATTTAAAGGTACATAAATGCCGATAATCAAATAAAATTGGTATTGTCAGATAGCCTAATCTTTTCTGCAAAGCGCTACGGGATTCATTTTATAAATTTCGTACACCGAAGGAATTTATGAGCGTTTAAAATACACTATACCAGATTTTTCCCCCGAATAATTTAAATTTTAAAATATTAATTGCATTTAAAAAAAACGAAAATTGCACACAAATATAAAAGTTCTTTCTCTATGACGGAGTACAATTTTTTTAAAACATCTTTGAATCCAAGTCGGCAATCCGTGGACACATTTTCTCCATAGGTTAACATTGAGGTGAGCGAATCCAATATGGTTAGTATACGGCAGCCTTAAATATACGGATTTAAGCGTTTATAATTTATACTTTTTGTTGTGCTATTAAAATATAGTTTTGTTTATCATGAATTTTACTTAATAAAATTTTTTTATTGAAAAAAAGACGTTTATAAATCATATAAAATTCAAACATGTATTATTTATTCCTTTTCTTTTGCTATTAAAATATATATCATATTTAGCAGGAATTTTACGCAATAAATATTTTACTGTCATGAAAAAAAAGGTATTTTCAAGTCATATAACATTCAAACATGCATTAATTATACCTCACGATTATCGTGTTGTTATGATTTCAATACATATATCAACTATGTTTTAATTCTATGATATCTTTTATCATTATTTTTATTAACATAACATACATATATTACGACTAAATATGATTTGTGTGAGAATATTATATTTAGGCATAATTTCTAAGCGTATGCATGTGGAATAATAATAAAAGGATCATAGTATTATGTAAATACATGTATACATGTGGGAGAATGTAACATTTTAACTAACACTGCTACTGGTGTTTTTATAATGTCTTACATTTTCTTTGAAATACTTATACAAAATCTCATTCAAAACCGCATGTGCTGTTACTTTCTAGGTAGAGGAATCAAAGTTGTTTAATTATGGTTTCACAGACCTACTCGCCATTCAGTGTCAATGAAAGCATAAACCTTAGCTCAAGAACCCAATTACGAAATCGAGAATAAATTGCTCGTTTGTTCTCAAGGCATCAGTATTAGATAATCTATATATATATATATAAAACGCGTAGGTATGCGGCACAAAAATCGACGATATTTCTACACTCCGAATGGCAACGACTGCAACTACAAGATGTAAACATTAGTGGCCGTCCGCGCGCGTGTGTAGTGGCTCAACGATAGAACGCAATTTGGTACAATTTAATTGCTGTATTTTACTCGTGAATAATTTTGATTTATTCATTTGATATGATTAAGTGGAGATATCTGAATTGCGAACAATAGTACATACAATATAACATACAGAGAGTGATGTAATCTACACTATATTTTAGTACTTGCTGAAATTTTCCCAACAATTTATTATTTCATGTAATGATAAATGGTATATATCTTCATTTTGAAAATAGTACATACAGAGAGGGATGTCATTTTTAAAATCATTGTTGTTGGGTTTCTCAGTCTTATCTTTAACTCTGTTCTGAAGTAATGTAAATTCCCAATTAAATAACCAATTTTAAAAATTTGTAAATCCCCAATTTTTTCAATCACGATGTTTTAGAATCAGCCTTATAGTGAATTTAGCGATGATTTTTAATTTTTTGGCTAAACTCCCACTAACCCTTAACAACGTAAATTCATGTTGACAGGTAATGGTAACATTCCTTACTTATGTTACTTTCAGTTGAATTGTTTTGCAAAAACAAAATATATACACTGCTGGCCACCCAAATTGCAACACCAAGAAAGACAAGAGATATCACAACAAAATTTATTTTGTAGATAACATGTTGACCAAGTATGAAATGATTAAATTTATAGACTTCTGTGAAGTGTGGTTCCTGCCAAAATCAGTAGCCAGAGTAGCCGCCATTGTTGGAGATCACCG
>OU015495.1:210077091-210302091 GCA_907164885.2 Dolomedes plantarius
TGAAATTAGCCCAGAGTATTAAAGGCTTATTAAAAATGACAGAGAAATAGATTGTTACTTAAGTACTTCCTTTGGGGAACATATGAATTTGTTAAGACTTATTTGGATTAAAAAGAGGTCACTTAAATACTGCAAAACAATCATCGTTGTTTGAAAATTTATAATTATTATCTTTAAACAATTGTATTATTATTATCAAATAATTCTCATAAAGAAATTATCAAAAAAAAAGGTATGTTTTTCCTCAATTGTGGAAAGGGTTTATTTAGCTGTGTTGGCTTGTTTCTTCAATTTTCAATTTTTTCTCTCTTTTTGCCACTAGATGGCGCTGCTTGCCCTATTTCGGTCTCTCCGCTGCTTCGTGTCTTTGGGTGATCGGCACTTGCGGGTTATTTAAGTGCCTGAGCACTGGTATGGCCGCTTAGTCTTCGGCTTTTTGAGCTGCCACTAAGTTCGTTGCACTGATGAAGAAGCTCCTTTGTAGCTTCGAAACGGCCGTATGCAAAATAATTGCATCTTATTGCTATTTGTGCTTTATTTACGTTGGTTTTCCTATTTATTCCTCGAGCTCAAAGGTTTTATCTTTTCTTTTCAAAATTATCAAAAAGTCAAACTTCTAGACTTTAAATCGGACTTTCTTCCACATCATCATACATTTTAACTTCTTTATTTCAACATGGTGAAATTTTATAACACTTCGATAAGCACACTTAATTTGTCTTCTTACACACGCCCTCTTTGATTTGACGCTACATTTTTGACACTGAGCATTTGCAGCTGCTATACCGATGACATCCTAATTTCGATTCATTCGATACAGCTTCACGAACACATATATATACACACTCTGTCACAAAAAATATATGCACCCATAAGAAATCGAGCTACTATCACGAAACTTGGAAAGTAGTCTGGTAAGAGATATGCAAATGATTAAAATTTCGACGCCAATAAAACAAGGGTAAGCGCGCTATGCGCATATGAGATGCGCAGCTGGGAGAGTTTAAAAGCATGATTGCTCGTGCCATAGGGTCATTCAAACAAATCTGTCGACTTGTATGGAAGGTATTGTGACGAGAGATGCCTCTGAGACGTAACCGGCGACAGTACGAACAATTGTCGGACTTTGTATAGTAGGCATCAGAGAAGCAGGTTGGTCGAACAGGCGTATCGGCCGCCACCTCGGTCGGAGCGATATGGAAGTTGCTCGATGTTGGCAACAATGGATCACGGAAAGAATAGTCACCGTCGTGGAGGGTCGGGCGTCCCAGGAACACAAATGCGCGCGAGGATCGCGCAATCATAAGAGCGGCCACGTCCGCACCAACATCGTCGCTAGAATCAGTTCGACGCTATTTACCACTTTCCAGACATCCGGTGGTATCAAGGGAAACCATGCGGAGACGACTGGCCGACGCAGGTATAAGGCGCCGACATCCATTATGACGCCTACCACTGACCCCACATCATAGGCGGTGTCGACTGGATTTTTGCGGACCTCGGGCAAGCTGCAGTGTGACCGACTGGATGCGTGTGATCTTCAGCGATGAATCCCGATTCAGTCTCAATGCTGATGACAAGCGCATACGCGTGTGGAAGCGGCCAGGCCAACGATCCGATCCGGCATTTGTTGTCGAGAGGCATACGGCGATTACACAAGGTGTGACAGTGTGGGGAGCGATTTGTTGGGACACACGATCACCTCTAGACGACCTTCAACGCACATTGACAGCATGCAGTTACGTGGACGAGATTTTAACGCCAGTTGTACTGCCTATGCTATCAAGTCGCCCAGGTGCCATTTATCATCAAGACAACGCTCGTCCACATACTGCGCGACATTCCCAACAATGTCTTCACGGATATGCCGTATTCCCATGGCCTGCCATGTCACCAGACCTCTCGCCAATAGAGCACGTCTGGGACGTTCTTGGAAGGCAACTGCATCCGTCCCGGAAGACTGGTAAATTAATTTCCCACTTGTAAAGATTATGGCATGATCTTCCGCAGGAGGTCATAGATTGATTCGATGCCACGCCGTGTTTCGGCTTGTATAGCCGCCAGAGGTGGATTTACTACTTACTGATTTGTAATATTTTTCATGCCATATCTTCTTAAAATGGTCTGTTCCTCTGAATTTGTAATCATTTGCTTATCTTCTAATACACTACATTCAGTTTCGTGATAGTAGATCTTTCCTTTCGGGTGCATATATTTTTTGGGACAGAGTGTAGTTTTCTGGGGCGTCTTCAAGGATTTGTACACCAGAAATATGGAAGTCGCATCTAACAAACAAAGTTTTAATAATGCCACTTTCGTGTGTATCTGATAAACATTATTTTCCCCTTAAGAATCCCAATTAAATGTGGACAATCTAAAGGGCCACGGTCTACTCTCGGGACATTTAACAGATTAATGACTCCAACTGCAACTAATTTTAGTTCCTTTACACTAGTTTTAATCTTCTTTTTCCGTTGCTCTCTTCTGGCCTCCGTGTGTTTTTTTATCTTCAATTACAACTTTTTTCTTTTCTGTTCTAAATGTCACAGTGATAAACGAAATTATTCTCCTCAGAAGTTGAGGAACGCTTTGGCAGCAAGTTATGTGAATCTTCATAGAACATGAAGAGTACGATACGAAAGATGTTTCATTCAAATTGCTTGAACAAATAGAACACATATCTTATTCCAAGTTAGCAACTGGATTTTCTCTACCTTTTTTTTGCCCTTTCTCTTAACTTGTAACCCCCTTTAAACCGTTCCAAATCTTCTTTACTGACAAAATTTTCTAACATTGTGGGCGAAATATTCGTAATAAATATTAATTTAATATAGTTAAAATGTATGATGTGGGAGATTCAAAGTCATTTTAATTATTTGTTTATTACAATTATTTGTTTGGCTCAATCTCAATACACGGTGCCGCATGTTTTTCAGATTTTTGCCAAATTGTCGATAAAATGCCAAATGTGGGTTGTGTTTTGTTAGCCGTTTTCAGCCTGTTTTCAGTTAGCCGTTTACTGCTATGTCGGTTAAAGATGTTGTTTCTAAATATCATGGGAGGATTTTGGATAGTGTTAGATGTAGATTTTCACGAGAGATACATACGGAAAGGGTTGTAAATGATACACTAGTCCATGGTTTCTTACATTCGGATCGGATGATATTTTTTTAATTTTTGTGGGATAGGCTTTGTTTGACTGACCGCTACAGCCAGCGGAAGCTTTTTTTTACTGCATTACAGCCAGCGGTACGTAGCGAAGCCAGCGGCTGGGGATTTTCTGAAATATTTTTAGACGGATGCGTAACGGAGCGTAACTTAAGGAGCAAGGGTATCTGAGCGAATCGAAGATCTCGTGTGCGCCTACGAGTTTCATAAAGCCAGCTGTAGGTTTGTTTTCCAATTTATTTGTTCTTTCTAACATTGTGGGTGGCAAATAGATTGTTACTTAAGCATTTCCTCTAGTGAACATATGAATTAGTTAAGAGTTACATAGGTTAAAAATAGGTGACTTAAAATCTGCACAACAATTATCATTTTTGGAAAATTTTTAATTATTATTGTTAAATATTTCCTTTACTTTGCCACATATACTTTGCCACATTCATTTACATTTCGCAGTTTAAGCCTAACAGGTCTGCGAACGGGATTTTGACCGCAACTTTTCGCCAAATTGGCGATTGCACCGTGTATTTGGAATTAACCATTTAATTATAATAATACAATTATTTAATAATAATAATTAAAAATTTTCCAACAATGATAATTGATGTGCAGATTTTAAGTCACCTATTTTTAACCTATGTAACTCTTAACTAATTCATATGTTCACTAGAGGAAATGCTTAAGTAACAATCTATTTATGTATCATTAAGCCTTTACCACTTTGGGCTTATCGCAATAATCCTGGATGAAACCAGACTGTTTTAGCAAACTATTTCAAATTATCTAACTAGTCTAAAGGTGTATGGGCTGAATACAATAATCCTCAAAAACAACAGGGTAATTAGAAGTTCTCAACAATTTTCCAATTAGAGTTGCGCATTGCAAAATTACGGCACTCTTTGCAATAGCCAGATTTGTGAATTAACCTACGACATAAATACCACCTATAAATAAAGAATAAAAAATGTGCTGCTTATGCTTGAAATAAAAGCAAACATCTTGCCTGTACTGCTTACATTTCTACATATAATTACAACGATTGCTTGATATCCATGTGTCGTAATATGTCTTCATGAAATATCTTTCAATAATACATAATTGCGTGTTAATAACTCTGAATACATTCTTCAAGCATTGTTTATGCTGAAAGAAATTTCACTGAAATAGCTTCAAAACTGAAAATATTGCACCATCACAAGAATTCCTAGTTTATTACTTTAACGCTTTAAATGCCATTAACAATTTAATTGAGTATTAGAGCTTCTGGGGATTTCAATAAACTCGAAACTTGGAGCTTCGTCCTATGGCATTTCAAAGGGATCATTTTTATCTTGAAAAGGATTTAAACAAAAGGAACTTACTGAATACACTTTTGTGAAATAATATTAGAAATTCCCTTGTGAATTCTTAATAGAATTAAAGCTATTTATAATTGAAGTAAGTTACTTGACGATATGTAACGTAAAATTAAATTCTCTGTCAATGAACAAATAAATTGATTCTAATTATCTTATTCATTCCCCTGTAATTTTATTTTTTTTCTTAAATATCTCCTATCTGAAACTTTTTTTTTTAAAATTTTGCATGTTCTTTACTATAAATAATTATTAATTGATATTTTTGTGTAATCATTATTTTTAATAACTGAAACACTTTCCCCGTGAACGTTCTAAGGCATTTTAATTGGATGTATTAAATTATGGAAACCTTTAAGCTACGTTAAGAAATATCTCTTTAGAATTCGAACCAGCTAGGGACATCCAATCCATATTTTGATATCCATAATACCTTGTCTTCTTATATAGTCAACAGTATTATAATAGATCCGTTAATTCTAAGAGTACACATGCACTGGATATAAATAATAAATCTTGAAACTTGTTTTTAATCCACTCATTGACCTAATAAGAAGAAGAATAAGAGCTTATGACATTCATCATTATCAGGAAAAGATTAATAAACTGATTAATGTTTCAACTTCATCATCAGTGTTACACTTCACGCAATGAATTAATTCATTGATACCAAATGAAAGCATAAATTTACAATAATGATAATATGATGATAAGACTCTATAATATATTCACATATTATCAATACGATCAACACCAACACACACACACACACACACACACACAATATATATATATATATATATATATATATATATATATATATATATACCGGGTGTCCCGAAAATGACCGACGATTTGAAAAATCAATTAAAGAAAACGGAAGACGATAGAAATGTACGGTTTGCTGCATTCTGCTTAGGTAACCAGGGAATTTATTCTCACTAATTATCAAAATTAGTTACAAAGTTCGTCAACAGATGGCGCTGCTGACTGGGAAAACTATAAAACAATGTTTTCAAAATAACCACCGTTTGCAGCAACAATGAGGCGCAGTCTCAGGACAAAATTCGCAGACTCCCGTGCAAACATTTCAGTTTGAATGTTCTGACAAGCAGCAGAGATTTATTCTTCCAGTTCGGCTACAGTGTTCGATTTTCTCTGCGAACATTTCGGTGATCATGTCATTGCCCTTGACTAGGAGAAGCATACGCAAAGTGGCATGGATTGGCCTCCCTATTCGCCAGATTTGACGCCATGTTTTTTTTTTTCTTTGGGGGTACTTGAAAGACCAGGTGTATCGTCACAATCCACAAACTGTAGATGAACTGGAACAATACATCTCTGCTGCTTGTCAATCAAACTGAAATGCTTGCACGGGCGTCTGCGAATTTTGTCCTGAGATTGCGCCACATTGTATATACCTAAATATATAATATACGGTAATAATATACGGTATATAACTAAATTAAACAGAGCAAGATAATTATAAGAAGAATGTAGACAAAAACAATACAGAAATCAAGCACTCAGGACTCCACGCACCAAAGGCACGTTTCTGCAATAGTGCCGGAACTAAACCAGAAGTACGAGGAAACCGACAGGGGAACTTTCTGGAGGAACTTTCAAATACCTCAAGGTTCAGTTACCCAAGTTTTCAGGTATAATACCTGCATCCTATTCAGAAAGTTCCCCTTGAGGTAACTGATTTGGTTAGGCTCCCTGATGACGAGACCTGTCGGTTACCTCGTACTTCTGGTTTAGTTCGGGCGCTATTACAGAATCTTGACTCTGGTGCGTGGAGCCCCGAGTGCTTGATTTCTGTATTGTTTTTGTCTATATTCTTCTTATAATTATCTTGCTCTGTTAAATTTAGTTATATTTTCCTTTTTCAATGTGATGATTTGCAGCAACTGCGCAATCATTTATTGAAAAGTTATTTAGGTTTTTAATGCTAGGGTAGGTTTTGAGTTAATTTGTTTGGCAGTCTATGCCCGCCTTCATATTTTATTTTATAGTTTATGCTGTTTTGTTTATATTTTTATACATTATATATATACATATATATATATATATATATATATATATATATATATATATATATATATATATATATATATATATATATATATATATATATATATATATATATATATATATATACATATATATATATATATATATATATATATATATATATACATATATATATATATATATATATATATATATATATATATATATATATATTATAGATATATATATATATATATATATATATATATATATATATAGTATATATATATATATATATATATGTATGTATATATATATATATATATATATATATATATACATATATATATATATATATATATATATATATATATATATATATATATACATATATATATATATATATATATATATATATATATATATATATATATATATATATATATACATATATATATATATATATATATATATATATATTATATATATATATATATATATATATACATATATATATATATATATATATATACATACAGGGAAACTTCCCCGCTATACTGCCATTATTTTCGGAACAATGATTGGCCGCCATAGAAAAGTATGCATTAATATCTGTTTATTCGCAAATTTAACACTTTTGTCTGACACTTGGAACGACAAAACATCAATAGTTTCACTAATTATTATTGATGTAAAGGATAGAAATATTAGTCCTGAAAGAATTTATACTAAAATCAATTGTGAAAGCAGGAGACATCAAAAGCGAACTACCTGTGTTACCAAATCATTGATTGCTATCGAAAACAATTGTTTATTTGTTCCTTAAACCGTTTGTAGCTAAAATTGTTTTTTTTTTTTTTATTATATATTAAGAGTGTTTTTAACATCGTCGTTGTTAACTGTCTTTAAATTACTTACTTTGGAAAAATTAAAACAAATCTGCAAGATTAAAGTTTTTAGCAAGTTATTTTAAATATTCATCAAATATTATTTTTCATTACGAGTACCTTCAGTTTCAAGCATTCGAAGAATCCCATGCGCCTTTCGCTAATATTCGAAACCCACTTCAAAAACCTTCGAAATGAATGCTCTATTTCAAAGAAATGTAAGTACACGTAAAGAAAATAATATATGAGAGAGTCAATTCGTATTTCTGCTGAAGTTATAAATGCGTCCTCTTTTTGCCAGAAGACGAGAAGTGTTCGGAGTAATATTTCTCCAAGAATTTCACCCTGAAAGCGCTAGTATATATATTTTTTAGATTACCTGTTAAAATAAAGTTATTAGCAGTAATTTTATAACACATCTTTCTTAATGAATATTGTGGGGTCAGTTGTTTTATTAATATAACTGTATATCTTAGTGGACTGTAAGAGAATCCATTAAGGGGACACTGGACTTTCAAAATTGTGAAATTTGTCCAAAAATTGGATTTTTTTTTAATTTTATTGAATTGTGAAACTATGGACGAGTAAGAATGTGTTGCAAAAAGAATTTTTAATTTCTGCGATTACTTTCCTAGTTATAGGCATTTGCATTTAATTTAGATATTATGTGGTTATTAATAGCAATAACTTTAAATGTGTTTTTCTCAAAATAAAAATTTTCGTGTCACACGAATATTCAAACTGCCCCGGGCGCATTTCTAATTATCGTATTGCTTTGACATTTAATTTTTATATACTTGACTGTACATCAAATAAATCTTATTGAAAATAATTATGCTTCGTAGCTCAGAATTTCTAAATTTTGTACTTGAAAAGATGATTTATAGATAGTTTGCGTCATAAAAAGGGTGTTTTCACTATTATTATTTTTTTCTCTTTATATTTTTTATGAATGCTTAAAATAAGCAATAAGTTTCATTGTTAGTTTTATAAGGTTTTCTGTAAATAAAAATTACCCTATTATATGCAAAAGAAATGGGCATGGAACATTTTTAATAAGGCCAATTTTTGATATAATTGATAACTCACAATTCATAAATTATTAATATTTTATCTTTAAATTTTTACCACTTTTACATATCTATAGTACTAATCACATATTCAAATTTGAAGCAAATCCATTCAAAACAAAAACAGTTAGGTTTGAAGGTCCACTGTCCCCTTATCAAAAATATTTAATGATCTTGTTTAAGTGCAACTATCTTCTTACTTCTTTTAATAAAGGTAATACTGGAATGGCTTACCTTTAACATCGTCTGAGTAATACTTGAATAATAAGTCAACACTAAAAATTTTAGTTCCATGCATGTATCCTTAAAATGCACTTAATAATTGACTTCATTTTAACATATAACTGTTGAATAACACTTCGGAATTAGGTTTTACAAAATGAATAATTGACTGCAAAATGCCAACAGTTTGGACAATAATCTGCACAGAATCTTATACAAAAAGAATAAAAACGCAATCGCATCCAACATAGCGATTTTTTAATTCTTACATGACATTGCTTAGAACAGAATATACACCACAACAGATTAAATATTTCTTAGCCATTTTCTTGCCATTGCTCATAATCGAATGTGCAACAACAACAGAATAAACATTTTTGCTTCAAGTAAAAAAAAAGTTATATAGTGATGCCATCTACTGACCAGAAACACAATTAGAGTACAAATTACAAACAAAATGATGACAAACAAAATGAAACAATTGTTATAATGAATTATTTAAAAATTGGAATAAAAACAGTGAGTTTTTTATGAAGACTGAACAAATATGATGCCAAGAAAATAAAGTTTCTTTTAACCTGAAATACAAAGAAGAAACATTATTGTTACCATAAAATTTAAAAGAAGGAAGGGCAAAGTGACTAGTAAAAACAAGCAAATTCTTAAAAATCTGTAAATACAATTATTACCTGAGATTAATAAAGAGAATAAAAAATATGGACTAAAAATAAATGTGGAATGATGAAATGATAAATATTTTTATAAACAATATTTCAGTTAATTCTCTCAGGAGTTTTCCAGTAAACCACTTAATCAGATGGTCGAAAGAATTTCTCATCAGTTTTTCCTATACATTAAGCATTTATAGGAATTATTTCTCACAAATGATTAGAATTCAATGCATTTTCCCATTACCGCAGTAACGTTTACTTTCAGCTGAATGCACCGCGAAAGTTGTTGGTTTTATGCTATGGGAGCACGATACAGGCGAACTAACTTCTCCCCCTGGTGCCACCTTAGTTTAGGTTAAACTAAGCGTATATCACACTCGAGTGGTGAAAAACTTCATATTTTTCAGAAATATTTAAGTAATTAAAAATTTTTTTGCAACACATTCCTACTCGTCCGTAGTTTCACAATTCAATAAAATAAAAAAATCGAATAATAGTATAAATAATAGTTTAGACAAGTAGTATAATAATAGTGTTATATCACCTTAGTTTTATTTACCGTATCCTTTTCATATTTTAAAAATATATAATGGATATCTAATTCTTAAAATTTTTGTACCTCACTCTACACCAGTGGTTCTCATACTTTAGTGGTTCTCATACTAGAGCTTTTTCAGGTGCGCTCCGTAGTATTCCTAAAAAATCTATCCAGATACGAAAAGCAAATGTATACTAAGTTACTATATTATACCATTTCTGTACGAACACTCTCGGCTTGATTCGTTGCGACATTATTATGATAGTTATAAATTACTTTTCTTGCAACTAGCTTCTGATCCGCAAATTTTTTACGCGTTTAAAACACGTAACGAACGTGGCTGGAACGGCATGTTAACACCGGCACTAGCTTTCATCACGTGACAACTGGCAGTGTTGCATAACATGCGTTAGTGGGTGGGCGTGTTGTGTCTTTCGAACTGCCGTCAAGAGTAAACGAATTGTGCCTTTTAAAACTTCCAGAAAAATTGCCGTTGATATAATTGTCTTTGTTAAGAAAAATTCACCCATAAAAATGGATAAGTTTCTTAAAGAGAAGCGAGGTATTGATGAATGTAATCCTGAAAGTGGGCAAACCTCAAATGTGATAAGTTGTTCTAGTAAGAAAGCAAAATCGCGACCGACTCGTAAATACGACGAGAGTAAGTTATTTAAGCCTTGGCTTTTCTTGGACCGGAAATGTTGATAATCCGCAGCCAGTTATTTATGTACCTCATATTTATGTGAACTGGGAATTTCAACCCTCGCCACAATTAAGTGTAAAACGAGAGGAACTCTTCAATGCGTTGATGAGGAAATGAGAGTTCGCCACAATTAAGTGTAAAACGAAAGGAAGTCTTCAATGCGTTGATGAGGAAATGAGAGTTTGTCTCTCAACATAAGACCAAACATTGAAGAAATCTCAAGGTCTCATCAAGCTCATGTTTCTCATTAACACAGGTATGAATAAACTTCATAGAGGTATGTCAAGTATGCTTTTATTAAATGCGTTATTTTTCTATATATTTAACTAAATTATACCATATTAGTCCTATTTTGTATACAGTGCGCCAGCAAGTATCTGTAGTATTGTGAGTGCGCTCAGACTGTATAAAGTTTGAAAACCACTGGTTTAGACTGAGAAACACGAGGGGGGGGATCTGGGGTGTCTCGTACCCTGTTTCCCCACCTGCAAACCGCACGAAGTGACTCCTCGGTTTACAGATTTAAAGTACCCATACCCGGCGTAAACGGGTCGCTTGTCAGTGACGCTTGTGGGAATTCGATTTGATCCCCCTCAGTATCGAATCCCGAAGCGCTAACAGTAGCTGTCTCGTGTACAAAACATATGCTACAACTTAAAATTTTTTTTGCAGCCCCTCAAAATTCGAACACATTATTTCAGAAAGAAAAGAAAAAGGAGTAGTGGAAGTAGCAGTTGCTATCATTGACCTCTGAGGTATCTGGACTTCGCATCTGATAGCATATAGCAGAGGTGGGGAACATTTTTACCATTAGAGGCCACATGTAAATTAGGTAGAAATAAAGGAGGCCGCATAAGTTGATGTACCTATAACTGCGACTTTTAGGAAATTGTTATAGTTATGTATAGTTTTAACAATTTGGTGCATTATATAGAAAAATAACAACAAAAAATTAAGTCCTTATTTATTTACTATTTGACTTAAAAAGTTACAATATAAAATATTTTTGCATTCACATAAGGGTAAAAACTTGTTATAACATTAATCATTAATTATTAATTTTTTTTTATAAAATTATAAGATTCATAGATACCACTGTAATTTTTTATATTTCACTGTTGGTATTTTTATTTATGTAAGCACATATATGTATCCAGATTTTTAAATTTTAATAAACAACTACATATTTAAATACCACTTCAAATAAAAATAATAAAGTAGAAGTGATTTTAAATAATTTTAGCATTATAAAGAAATACAATAGAAAAATAATAGTATTAAATTATACATAACTGACATAGCAACAATTCCTAAAATAATTTTAAGGCCGCACAAGAAGATCACGGAGGCCGCATACGGCCTTAAGGCCGCGCGTTCCTCACCTCTGGCATATAGCATCTAATAGTCTAAGTTTCGCATCGGTGGAAATCACGCACTGAATTCTTTTTTATATTTAAGTCTGCTCCATTCTTTCGCCAAATGAGTTTTTCTTTTCCAATTTTAACATCTTCGATGTAGATTCAGAGAAGATCGCAGGAATTCAAAGATAAATGCAGAATATAAGATTCTTAAAAACAAACGTACGGTAATCATTTATTTTTGGATAAAAATATGCAAAATAGAGTTCTCCTACGGAAGGAAGTTAAGTTTGGCACGCTTCCGAGAACGACTGAAACCAGCCAAATGGGAAAGCGGTAAAATCACGTAAATTTTTGGTCTTGCTATCCACTGATATTTGATGCTATTCATTGTTGGTAACTTTTGCCTCTGAACTTTGAATAGAATCATTCGTTTCTCCCAATAAAAGGATACTTAGGTAAAATAAATAGCTGCTGACGCGATTTATGGAATCAAGTAACTCCAATAAAATTGATTATGACGTTTTTAAAAGAAGATATTTTAGATAAGATGCAATTTCAAATGTTTATATTCTCATTTTCGTAAAAGAATGTATTGAAAATTGTAGTGAGGTTTATTTCGTTATTGTGTTATTTTTTGCTGGTTTTTAATTCCTCAACTAAAATCTAGACAACTGAAACTGTTCTTAGTAAACCCAATATCGGGTTGATAATTATGGCATCCAATTTAGATTGTTTATCGGCTAATAATTCGCACCATTTACTTATCCTAGAGCTCTGACACTTGTTGTCTATACTGTTTATATACTGTGCAGCTAAAAACGTCATCGATTTATTTCGGTCAAAAATTTACTATGATCCCTTCCTAATGTATTATTAAACTATAAATAACACATGAAATACAATTTAATCGTAATTCATATTAACTCACACATCCTTCATTGAGAGTTTTTACCAATTTAATAGTTATTATATGATTAAAATATTTGTGAGGGACGCTTTGCCATTACTGTTGATTTTTCGGTACTTTTCCGTTATAAGCACTACACTTGGCTTATTTTTAATCTTGGCAGAATTTAAAATACAAAGATAAAAAACTTACCTTGAACTGGTTTAAAAAATTTTAAACCAGTTCAAGTTCATTATATGATTATTTACACACTTTCTTTCTTTATGAAGGTTTCCTTGTTCTTGAAGTAATGTAATAGCTGCCTGCTCATCTTAAGACAAATTCCATATTTTAAAATCCATTGCGTAAAAAATACGGTCCGATTTTCTGACGTACTCTAAATTCATTACAATTTAAAGTAAGCGTAATTAATTACGGCATTCCATGAAGTCTCGTTATCTCCCATGACCACGAAAATGATCGATCTCATATCGTCTAGTGATCCTTGAATCGCGAGATGTGTATATTTTAATATTGTAATTTGCCAATCATTAGTGTCATTATATCGCGTTACTTTTCTCTCGCTGTGGCGATTTTTAAAAATGCGCCAAATTGGCGTGAAAACGATTGTAGTGCTTATAACTGAAAAGTAACGATTTTTCATGTCAGACAGCTCACTGATCTCTGGTGATTGGTGTTTAGTTGCACAATGCTATCTCACACAGAAAACCTTTTTATTAATAAATTTATTCTAAAGAAGCTTTTGTGAACTTTGATCCAAAATTCTGCGAACTTAAAAAATTTTAAAAACATATACTGAATGGATGTCTATATGTAACAGTCCCCTAAAAAATTTTTTTAGCATTTCATAGTCCACCGTGGGTGTTTATATTCTTTGACATCGTTAACATCGAAGCCATTTCAACCGTAGATGGAGAATTGATGCAGTCATAGACATGAATTAGAAATCTTTGCTCCCTTCTTGACTACATAAATTTAAAAAATAGTGTTTTTAAAAAATATTTTATCTGTTTTTCTTCTAAAAAAATTAATATTTGCTTTTGAGTAAGTAATTTTCTTATTCCGGTGGTAAGTAATAAAACTTAATTCACACATTTTTATTATTAACTTTACTATTTTTTATTATTAACTATTTTTTATTATTAAAATTTTGACCCTCTAATGAATCAAAACGTAAAATGAAGTCAATTTATCTTTTATCAAATAGTTTTTTTGTTGTTCTAGAAAAAGAATTAATATTTCTTTTTTTAAGAAGTTTACAACATATTTTTCTATAAAATGCATCGTTTTCATTTCTGGAGAACCAAAGAGCGTTAAGCTTTAATAATGACAAAATCTCGCTTCTTTTTATTTGCAAATAATATTTGTGCATAGATTTGCACAAATATTATTTGCAAATAATATTTGTGCTAAAGTACGTGTTTAAAATTTGCACATTCTTTTATGCTTAAATTTGTTAGAGTGGTTGTCAATGGAATGAGATATAAATATGAATGAAATCATAAATTAGTTTTCTAGTGTAAAAGAATAATATAAAAGGATTATTATCTTTGAATTTTCTAAATATTTGCTCACAAGGACTGCATTCACCAACAATAGACGTATTTTCTTCTATTATATTTCGCTGCACTCATACTATTCAGGCATTTCGGCGTCTTCTTTAAAACACACCGGGAGCCATTTCAGAGTTATTCTCTGCGGAAGTAACAGAGAGTTGCTAGTTCCCTGTTGTCCCTGACATAATGTGCCTATAGACAAGCACTAAGTTTATGTCTCCTATCATTGCTGTTACACCAGGAAATATATCACCTACTTTCAAAAACATAATTTTAAGAACTGGCCCGTCATTAATGCTTTCGACATTGCTGCAGAATATTCCCTCAATCTCTCGTTCTGCTCTCAACTAATCAATCTACCCCGTGCAACCGTCAACGGAAAGTAGCTCTCATTTCGGCTGGCCCACGTGTCAGCCAATTTGCTTAAAAGCAAGATTCTGGGAACGAGTTCAATGGTTTCAGGAAGAATACAGTTCACAACATGCATGAGTACAAAAAATACATTGATAAATTATCAGACAGCTCACTGATCACTGGTGACTGGGTTTAATTGCATAATTCTATCTCACGCGGAAAATATTTTTATAAATAAATTTGCTCTAAAGAAACTTTTGTAAAGAAACTTTGAGCCAAAATTATGCGAACTTTAAAAAAATCTCAATTTTCTAATATTTCATAGTCCGCTGTGGGTATTCATATTCTTAGATATCGAAGCCAATTCAACTGTAGCCCTGAGATAGGAGAACTGATAGAATCCTAACCATCCTTAGAACTTTCTTAAAGGAAGCCAGTAGTTGGTATTCTTATTCTATGACATCACGGGCATTCCAATTGCAGCCTTAAGAGTTGATGGACTCCTAACCCTCCTTAGAACTTACTTTAAGGAACTCCGGAGGAGGTATTTTAATTCAATGACATTATGGCCATTTAAACTGTAGCCCTCACGTGAGGAGTTGATCGAAGGCAATTCAACTGTAGCCCTGAGAAGGAGAATTGATAGAATCCTAACCATCCTTAGAACTTTCTTAAAGGAAGCCAGTAGTTGGTATTCTTATTCTATGACATCACGGGCATTCCAATTGCAGCCTTAAGAGTTGATGGACTCCTAACCCTCCTTAGAACTTCCTTTAAGGAACTCCGGAGTAGGTATTTTAATTCAATGACATTATGGCCATTTAAACTGTAGCCCTCACGTGAGGAGTTGATCGAAGGCAATTCAACTGTAGCCCTGAGAAGGAGAATTGATAGAATCCTAACCATCCTTAGAACTTTCTTAAAGGAAGCCAGTAGTTGGCATTCTTATTCTATGACATCACGGGCATTCAAATTGCAGCCTTAAGAGTTGGTGGACTCCTAACCCTCCTTAGAACTTCCTTTAAGGTACTCCGGAGTAGGTATTTTAATTCAATGACATTATGGCCATTTAAACTGTAGCCCACACGTGAGGAGTTGATCGAAGCCAATTTAACTGTAGCCCTGAGAAGGAGAATTGATAGAATCCTAACCATCCTTAGAACTTTCTTAAAGGAAGCCAGTAGTTGGTATTCTTATTCTATGACATCACGGGCATTCAAATTTCAGCCGTAAGAGTTGGTGGACTCCTAACCCTCCTTAGAACTTCCTTTAAGGAACTCCGGAGTAGGTATTTTAATTCAATGACATTATGGCCATTTAAACTGTAGCCCTCACGTGAGGAGTTGATCGAAGCCAATTCAACTGTAGCCCTGAGAAGGAGAATTGATAGAATCCTAACCATCCTTAGAACTTTCTTAAAGGAAGCCAGTAGTTGGTATTCTTATTCTATGACATCACGGGCATTCAAATTGCAGCCGTAAGAGTTGGTGGACTCCTAACCCTCCTTAGAACTTCCTTTAAGGAACTCCGGAGTAGGTATTTTAATTCAATGACATTATGGCCATTTAAACTGTAGCCCTCACGTGAGGAGTTGATCGAAGGCAATTCAACTGTAGCCCTGAGAAGGAGAATTGATAGAATCCTAACCATCCTTAGAACTTTCTTAAAGGAAGCCAGTAGTTGGTATTATTATTCTATGACATCACGGGCATTCAAATTGCAGCCTTAACAGTTGGTGGACTCCTAACCCTCCTTAGAACTTCCTTTAAGGAACTCCGGAGTAGGTATTTTAATTCAATGACATTATGGCCATTTAAACTGTAGCCCACACGTGAGGAGTTGATCGAAGCCAATTTAACTGTAGCCCTGAGAAGGAGAATTGATAGAATCCTAACCATCCTTAGAACTTTCTTAAAGGAAGCCAGTAGTTGGCATTCTTATTCTATGACATCACGGGCATTCAAATTGCAGCCGTAAGAGTTGGTGGACTCCTAACCCTCCTTAGAACTTCCTTTAAGGAACTCCGGAGTAGGTATTTTAATTCAATGACATTATGGCCATTTAAACTGTAGCCCTCACGTGAGGAGTTGATCGAAGGCAATTCAACTGTAGCCCTGAGAAGGAGAATTGATAGAATCCTAACCATCCTTAGAACTTTCTTAAAGGAAGCCAGTAGTTGGCATTCTTATTCTATGACATCACGGGCATTCAAATTGCAGCCGTAAGAGTTGGTGGACTCCTAACCCTCCTTAGAACTTCCTTTAAGGAACTCCGGAGTAGGTATTTTAATTCAATGACATTATGGCCATTTAAACTGTAGCCCTCACGTGAGGAGTTGATCGAAGCCAATTCAACTGTAGCCCTGAGAAGGAGAATTGATAGAATCCTAACCATCCTTAGAACTTTCTTAAAGGAAGCCAGTAGTTGGTATTCTTATTCTATGACATCACGGGCATTCAAATTGCAGCCTTAAGAGTTGGTGGACTCCTAACCCTCCTTAGAACTTCCTTTAAGGAACTCCGGAGTAGGTATTTTAATTCAATGACATTATGGCCATTTAAACTGTAGCCCTCACGTGAGGAGTTGATCGAAGGCAATTCAACTGTAGCCCTGAGAAGGAGAATTGATAGAATCCTAACCATCCTTAGAACTTTCTTAAAGGAATCCAGTAGTTGGTATTCTTATTCTATGACATCACGGGCATTCAAATTGCAGCCTTAACAGTTGGTGGACTCCTAACCCTCCTTAGAACTTCCTTTAAGGAACTCCGGAGTAGGTATTTTAATTCAATGACATTATGGCCATTTAAACTGTAGCCCTCACGTGAGGAGTTGATCGAAGCCAATTCAACTGTAGCCCTGAGAAGGAGAATTGATAGAATCCTAACCATCCTTAGAACTTTCTTAAAGGAATCCAGTAGTTGGTATTATTATTCTATGACATCACGGGCATTCAAATTGCAGCCTTAACAGTTGGTGGACTCCTAACCCTCCTTAGAACTTCCTTTAAGGAACTCCGGAGTAGGTATTTTAATTCAATGACATTATGGCCATTTAAACTGTAGCCCTCACGTGAGGAGTTGATCGAAGCCAATTCAACTGTAGCCCTGAGAAGGAGAATTGATAGAATCCTAACCATCCTTAGAACTTTCTTAAAGGAAGCCAGTAGTTGGTATTCTTATTCTATGACATCACGGGCATTCAAATTGCAGCCTTAAGAGTTGGTGGACTCCTAACCCTCCTTAGAACTTCCTTTAAGGAACTCCGGAGTAGGTATTTTAATTCAATGACATTATGGCCATTTAAACTGTAGCCCTCACGTGAGGAGTTGATCGAAGGCAATTCAACTGTAGCCCTGAGAAGGAGAATTGATAGAATCCTAACCATCCTTAGAACTTTCTTAAAGGAAGCCAGTAGTTGGTATTCTTATTCTATGACATCACGGGCATTCAAATTGCAGCCGTAAGAGTTGGTGGACTCCTAACCCTCCTTAGAACTTCCTTTAAGGAACTCCGGAGTAGGTATTTTAATTCAATGACATTATGGCCATTTAAACTGTAGCCCTCACGTGAGGAGTTGATCGAAGGCAATTCAACTGTAGCCCTGAGAAGGAGAATTGATAGAATCCTAACCATCCTTAGAACTTTCTTAAAGGAAGCCAGTAGTTGGCATTCTTATTCTATGACATCACGGGCATTCAAATTGCAGCCGTAAGAGTTGGTGGACTCCTAACCCTCCTTAGAACTTCCTTTAAGGTACTCCGGAGTAGGTATTTTAATTCAATGACATTATGGCCATTTAAACTGTAGCCCTCACGTGAGGAGTTGATCGAAGGCAATTCAACTGTAGCCCTGAGAAGGAGAATTGATAGAATCCTAACCATCCTTAGAACTTTCTTAAAGGAAGCCAGTAGTTGGCATTCTTATTCTATGACATCACGGGCATTCAAATTGCAGCCTTAAGAGTTGGTGGACTCCTAACCCTCCTTAGAACTTCCTTTAAGGTACTCCGGAGTAGGTATTTTAATTCAATGACATTATGGCCATTTAAACTGTAGCCCACACGTGAGGAGTTGATCGAAGCCAATTTAACTGTAGCCCTGAGAAGGAGAATTGATAGAATCCTAACCATCCTTAGAACTTTCTTAAAGGAAGCCAGTAGTTGGCATTCTTATTCTATGACATCACGGGCATTCAAATTGCAGCCTTAAGAGTTGGTGGACTCCTAACCCTCCTTAGAACTTCCTTTAAGGAACTCCGGAGTAGGTATTTTAATTCAATGACATTATGGCCATTTAAACTGTAGCCCACACGTGAGGAGTTGATCGAAGCCAATTTAACTGTAGCCCTGAGAAGGAGAATTGATAGAATCCTAACCATCCTTAGAACTTTCGTAAAGGAAGCCAGTAGTTGGTATTCTTATTCTATGACATCACGGGCATTCAAATTGCAGCCTTAACAGTTGGTGGACTCCTAACCCTCCTTAGAACTTCCTTTAAGGAACTCCGGAGTAGGTATTTTAATTCAATGACATTATGGCCATTTAAACTGTAGCCCTCACGTGAGGAGTTGATCGAAGGCAATTCAACTGTAGCCCTGAGAAGGAGAATTGATAGAATCCTAACCATCCTTAGAACTTTCTTAAAGGAAGCCAGTAGTTGGCATTCTTATTCTATGACATCACGGGCATTCAAATTGCAGCCTTAAGAGTTGGTGGACTCCTAACCCTCCTTAGAACTTCCTTTAAGGTACTCCGGAGTAGGTATTTTAATTCAATGACATTATGGCCATTTAAACTGTAGCCCTCACGTGAGGAGTTGATCGAAGGCAATTCAACTGTAGCCCTGAGAAGGAGAATTGATAGAATCCTAACCATCCTTAGAAGTTTCTTAAAGGAAGCCAGTAGTTGGCATTCTTATTCTATGACATCACGGGCATTCAAATTGCAGCCTTAAGAGTTGGTGGACTCCTAACCCTCCTTAGAACTTCCTTTAAGGTACTCCGGAGTAGGTATTTTAATTCAATGACATTATGGCCATTTAAACTGTAGCCCTCACGTGAGGAGTTGATCGAAGCCAATTTAACTGTAGCCCTGAGAAGGAGAATTGATAGAATCCTAACCATCCTTAGAACTTTCTTAAAGGAAGCCAGTAGTTGGCATTCTTATTCTATGACATCACGGGCATTCAAATTGCAGCCTTAAGAGTTGGTGGACTCCTAACCCTCCTTAGAACTTCCTTTAAGGTACTCCGGAGTAGGTATTTTAATTCAATGACATTATGGCCATTTAAACTGTAGCCCACACGTGAGGAGTTGATCGAAGCCAATTTAACCGTAGCCCTGAGAAGGAGAATTGATAGAATCCTTACTCATCCTTAGAACTTTCTTAAAGGAAGCCAGTAGTTGGCATTCTTATTCTATGACATCACGGGCATTCAAATTGCAGCCTTAAGAGTTGGTGGACTCCTAACCCTCCTTAGAACTTCCTTTAAGGTACTCCGGAGTAGGTATTTTAATTCAATGACATTATGGCCATTTAAACTGTAGCCCACACGTGAGGAGTTGATCGAAGCCAATTTAACTGTAGCCCTGAGATGGAGAATTGATAGAATCCTAACCATCCTTAGAACTTTCTTAAAGGAAGCCAGTAGTTGGCATTCTTATTCTATGACATCACGGGCATTCAAATTGCAGCCTTAAGAGTTGGTGGACTCCTAACCCTCCTTAGAACTTCCTTTAAGGTACTCCGGAGTAGGTATTTTAATTCAATGACATTATGGCCATTTAAACTGTAGCCCACACGTGAGGAGTTGATCGAAGCCAATTTAACTGTAGCCCTGAGAAGGAGAATTGATAGAATCCTAACCATCCTTAGAACTTTCTTAAAGGAAGCCAGTAGTTGGTATTCTTATTCTATGACATCACGGGCATTCAAATTTCAGCCGTAAGAGTTGGTTGACTCTTAACCCTCCTTAGAACTTCCTTTAAGGAACTCCGGAGTAGGTATTTTAATTCAATGACATTATGGCCATTTAAACTGTAGCCCTCACGTGAGGAGTTGATGGAGTCCATTCCTAGGACTACCTTAAAGGAACCTTTTGTTGATCCATAGAATTCTTCGAATACAAATTTATTGATTGCCATAGATATTCTCACCCGGAAATTCAGGCAGTAATATAAAATATAAATTTAACACACAAAGATATTCTGAATATCTTTTTCGCCATTTTCACAATACATCGCTTACAGTTTACAGTACTTCATATATTAAGATCAAAATTTGACCAGGAAAAGCCTGCGACAGCTAAAACAGTAGAACTAACACCAATAACAAAACTTTTCAAAGGATGTAAAACTCTTGTAGATGTAACTAGTTTTAAAAACCTATTTCAGCTGGAGGCGGCAATTCTACTGATATCTGAACCATAAAAGAGTAGTATCAGAGGTTTTGGGAGCTAGGGAAGATTTTAACTCGAGAATTTCAAATCTTCTTTACTTGTTGATAATTTGATCAGGGGTAACAAAGGGATTACAGTTTCGAGAGAAAAGTAAATTATTTCTCTTCTAATAGAATATTTGAACCCAACCGAAAGGAATAAATTTCATTAATAAATAATCATTGTTAAAGCTTGATTAATTTTTAAACAGGGAGTCTTTTGAAGCAATAATTAATTTAAGTAAAACACGGATGAAATGTATTTTAGTTTTAATTATTTTTAATTAATCCTTTAGTCGTTTTATTGTATTTTTACAAACCATTTTGTGCATTTAAAAAACAAAGTTCGAAATGAGAATTCTGTGGAGTCTTTATAAATCAAAATTTTCTTTTACTATTTTCATTAGAAGAAATCGGTTTCGGTACTGAAGGTAAATATGTGTTTGTTAATTATAATCATTGTTAAAATATAACGCTGTAGCTTTTAGTATCATCTATTTCTTGCCATACGAGAGCTTATTTTGGAATCATCATATCCACATAGAATATATTTCCAGTTTTAAACTCATAATAAACTTCTAGTGATTAACCTCGTGTACACAGATACAGGAGAATTATATAGAGGTTGTATTATGTTCCTAAACTAGCGACTGTTGGAAATTACACTTTGATCCATACAAAAATTTTATTTTAAAACATTATCGTAAAATTGTTTAAAATACTTCTCAAAACATGTTTACATGCAATTTTTCGGGTAATATGTTAAAGTCTTCTGATACGGATTTATTATAATGCACATACGGTTATTTTAAGAGAACAGTTGCATGAATATATGAGGCGGTGAAAGACAAAGTGGTGTAAGTCAGTAAGTCAAGTGGTGTAAGTTAAAAGAGTTTAACTGCAAAAACTACAAAAAATTCCACCATAAATTGAACAAATTATAATTCATAACAATTATTACAATATTTCAAATAATAACTATTTACAATTCCACTATAAATTGAACATGGTGATTACATATTTGCCCTCAAATGAAAAAAGTTGAAAATGGGACTTATACCACTTTGCCTTTCAACGCCTCATATTTCCTTATTATATTAGTTTCTTTGAGAATAGCTAGATGTTTGTGAAAATAAAATGGTTGACTTGTATACAGTGCAACTTCCTTTACGTTTGTAAACGCAGGAAAATATTTTTTAAATCCTACGTCTATCCTAAATTTGCATTGTAGTGTTATAATTACAAAAAATAAATCATTTTTACTTCACAGTGTTGTAACTTCGAAGTTTACAACTATCGTTGATCTAAAATTGTTCTGTAGAGCTTGAATTCTTCAACTGAATGCAAAATGGCAACTAACATCGGACTAATGACTAGAGACTTTTTCAGGCCGCTGAGCATTAGATGTGGTTGTAATCATGGATAAATCATTAATGCATTTCTGTCTTATCGGGAAATAATACAAAGAGAAGTGTCTAAGTAATATTCCGTCTTTTAAAAACCTTTAAAATCCATCAAAAGCATAAAAGCATCAAAAATTATAGTCTATTTCATATTAGAACAAAAATATATGATCGCTTTTTTCCCTTGTAAGGAAATAAAAAAAAGTTTAATGTTATTTTAGACAAACATACTGTAAGAAAACTATAACTGTAAATAAACTTCGACTTTAAAAAAACCTAGAGCAGAATGAAAACTTGCAACTTTAAAAATTCTAGGTAATGAAGTTACAGAAATTTTTAAATTTGCTTTTCATATTAGTATATTTGCTTTTGTAAAATTCTTCATTTCCATTTGAAGTTCTTATAGAATTGTAATTTGTATTTTCCCATCTTCAAAATATTTTTCTCTATAATGATGTTTTGCCTTTATCCTGCAAATGAAATTTTTTTCACATCATTAAATTATAGAAAAAGCGAATTCTTGAAATTCTCCTAGGATTTTCCTCGATAGATAATTTTTTTTAGCTTTCACCTGACAGAGAAACATTTACTATCTTCGAACACGATTGTTCCATTAGTAGTACTGTTCTCTCCTAAACGTTTCGGGTACGTTTCTTTTATGTAAAGGTGTTTAAAATTTAATTTTACTCTCGTTTTCGATCGTGAAATATTTTGTAGTTGAGATATCGTAAATTAGAGAATAAAAATACTTTTGTTAGCAAATCGAATTTAGAAACATCATCTTTCTTTTAAATATTACACTAAAGAAAAATAGTAAAGTTCCAACAGTTTAGCGATGCGTCTGTACCATGAATTGTTTGGTAACAACGTTAAGTTCTCAGTTCTTTCGTATTCTTATATATTTAACTAGCTGAATACCCTTACTTCGCTACGGAGTACATTACATACAACGGTCAATGTATGCAATTAATGTCAATCAATCAATATATATATATATATATATATATATATATATATGTATGTGTGTGTGTGTGTGTGTGTATGTATATGTGTGTGTGTGTGTGTGTGTTTGTTTGTTTATAATAAATACAATGATCAATGTATGCAATTGATGTAAAAAAAATATTTATAAAAAAAATGGTAACGGATATTTTTATAGGCAAAATAATGTAGAGGAAAATATTCAAATTAAATCAAACAGAACATACTAAAGAATAGTACAGTTAATATAGTACAGTATGAGGAACATATCTTTTACTGTATTTTAATATTTTTTTTTTGATAATGTCCAATCGTCGGCCGCATTAGCAAAAAAAATTATATGTTTTTGTCTATTTTGTTGTTATGCACGCGACGCAAAATTAGCTTAAAATATCACAAAAAGAAAAGAAACAACGTGATCAGCATTTAATAAATTAAATTCTAAAAATTAGACTTTAAAAATTCACCAAAAATCAGAAAATGGAGGTAAAGATTCGAAAAATATTAATTTTAAAGGAATTTTTATGATCTTTCTCGTGATATAAATTTTATAACCCTCAGATTATTATTTTAAATGAAAACTTAAAAAAAGTTACAAAAACAGCTTAAAAATTTAATTTTAATAAATCTAAGAATTTTTCAAAAATCTTTCTTAGTGCACCCCTACACTATAAGAAGAATCGCCATACAAAATTTCAGCCCTTTAGGTCCAGTGGTTTTGTCTGTGCGTTATATGTCAGTCAGTCAGTCAGTTACGGAACTGTTTTATTTAAATAGATTAATTTTTTGAACTTTTTAAAACAGATGCTGGCTTTATGTTGCTTATGGTTATCCACAGATAAGTGGATAACAGTCTTTTCACTATCTTTCAATTGCTTTTCAAGAGAAAAGTTTACAGTTCAGATGTATGTAAATTTTCATTTATAAACTGACCTTTAGTTTTTCTTTTCTTCATGTATGAGCTATTGCATGAAAGTGTTCAGTAGTGGCTATACTGATCAGCTCTATGTTAAGCTATGGAGAAAGTTTTTCCTATTGATTGTCAACAAAGATTTTTTATATTGTACTCCGTAATAGAGAAAGAAATTTTTTACTCCATTATCTTTTTCATTGTTTAATATAAACTCAAATAATATTTTTTAATTTTAATTTTTCTGTGAAAAAATGTATACAGTGTTTTAAACGCATATGATTTCTTTTTGTAGACAAAATTTCTAAAATGAATAAGATAGAAGACTAGAAAATTTATTTCTCTCTTACGGAATACAGTTTTAAAAAAATCTTATATTAATCCAAGTACAAAATCATTGGAAAACTTTTCTCCATAGCTTAACAATGAACAGAGGAAATCAAAATGGATACAACCCGGTCTTAATGTATGCCTCCTTCTAATAGCCCATAGAAAATATTTTGAACGCTGTTGTGTAATGTATATTATTTTCCTCTGATGTTATAATTAAAGTTGAGGAAAATTTTTGTACGCTATTTGAAAGAAATAGAAAACGGCCAGATTGGTATGATGTGTAAACATCAGTCAGACTGCAGTAAATATAACAAGCATAATAGTTCAGTCAAAACCGTTTTAAAGCAAAGAGAAGTTATCTTTTCATCTGTAAAATTTGTTAATAAAATGTAGTTTGTGATATCTTAGCTTATGTGTTTACTTTCCATGACGTTAAAGGAGCGTTTTTAAGTTAGATCCGCGTTTCGTAGAGACTGGGCTATTTATCAAACTGCTCTTAAAAACTTTTAATTTGTTGAAACTGGTATTTGAACACCTATGACTTGAGCAAACTACAGATAAATGTGTTCATTTTGCTTAATAATTATTTGGAATGTTTAATTTTAATGAATAACTACTCTAAGTAAAGACTTAGTAAATAATATATATACGTGCATATATATATATATATATATATATATATATATATATATATATATATATATATATATATATATATATATATATATATATATATATATATATATATATATATATATACATATATATACATATATATACAGTTGGTTCTCTGTTTAACGACGCTCTACTTAACGACGATCTCTATTTAAAGACGATATTTCCCGGTCCCGGTCCCTCCGACGCAAAAGCATTCTATTTTAAGACGATTTTGTTTCTATTTAACGACGATTTTTTCTTACATGATAAACTTTTTCTTCAACATTTTATCTACTGGAGGGTTACTTTCTGTGGGGGAGTTTGGTTTCAAAAACAGACCCGGAATTTCCTTTATGTTTGTTGCAATCATAGACTTGTTGCAGTGGAAAAAACCGGGGGAGGGGGGGATTACTGTTTCTCGGAAGATCGAGCATTCTTCCCTGGTGGATCGAATTTCTTAGTGCGGGTGTGGAATCACTCTATTGTACCTACCATGTTGTCACGTGATTTACGAACTGTCCAAAAGCACCTCTCTCTCACTCCTTGTAGGAAGCACGTGTTCATGTTTAGAGAATTCATGGTTGGGTGTATGAGTGAAATTTTCCAGTACGAATACGAGGTGAGCAGAGCAAAATGGCATTAAAGCGAAAGTATCTTACGCTACACGAAAAAGTGAAAATTATTGAAAACTGGGAATAAAGTGTTGGAATAACAAAAGTCCAATTCGCAAGACAATTTCAGCTACCCGAGTCTACTATCAAAGGCATTTTAGCAAGCAAAGAGAAAATTCTTGAAGCAGCACAAAAATTTGGTTTGGGATCCAAATCCAAACGGCAGAAAATTCAATGTGGCCGATCAGAAGAGTTTGAGAAGGCAGTCCTGCAATGGTTTCATCAAGCAAGAGCATCTAACATTCCAATTTCCGGAGTGATATTAAAGAAAATGCTATTATTCTGGCAGAAAAGTTTGGAATGCAAAATTTTCAGGCTTCGTCTGGTTGGCTAACAAAGTTCAAAGAAAGATACGGGCTTGTATTTAAAAGCATATCTGGCGAAAGTGGCTCCGTAGATGAAAAAATGGTGTATGAATGGAAAATAGTGCTGAAGGGGATATTAGATGGATATGATGAGAAGAACATATTCAATGCAGATGAGACGGGCCTATTCTACAATATGGTGCCTAATAAACCCTTAACGTATATGGGCGAAAAGTGTTTTGGTGGAAAACACAGTAAGGAACGATTGACTGTTTTACTGTGCACTAATTCGGATGGATCTGAGAAATTTCCACCACTAGTTATAGGCAAATCAAAGCAACCAAGGTGTTTTAAGAATATCACCAAGGAACCTTGTGAGTACCGCAATAACCATAAAGCGTGGATGACATCACAAATTTTCATTGACTGGATTAGAAAATTTGATGCAAAAATGCATCGAGAAAAGTGAAAAGTTTTACTTTTAATCGACCGATGCACTGCACATACTCCACATATCCCTGGACTTACAAATTTGACTATCCATTTCTTACCAGCTAATTGCACTAGCAAATTGTAGCCATTAGACCTGGGTATCATTCGCAGTGTGAAAGCATACTACAGAAAGTCTTTAATTAGGAAATTAATAAAGAATTCGGCTGACAGTATAAAAATTAGAAAATTTACAATCTTGGAAGCAATGCACATGATAACATCAGCATGGAAAGAAGTTTATTCATCCACAATAAAAAACTGCTTTCGCGTTGCTGGAATTCATAAATAACTTGTAGTGGAACTGCAAAGTACGGATGTAGAAATCAACGAAGATGACATTACCCCTGAAGAATGGAGAAGTCTTGTTGAAGATGAGGATGTTTCAATTCAAGATTTCTACGATTGTGATAAATATGTTTTAACAACAGATTTCAGAAATGTCGAACAAATTTATGAAGATATTGTAAACGAAAACACAGTGTCAGACGAAGAAGGTGAAGTTGAAGACACGGAAAACGAGACACTGCCACCGTCTTACACACATGCAATTTCTGCTCTAGATGTTCTCCGACGTTATATTACATCGAAAATGGAAGGTGACTCATTTAACATTTTAGAAAATCTGGAAAAGAGAATAACGAAAACAAAGCGAATGAAGCAATCAACACCTTTTGAATTTTTTAAAACGTAATTTATTGTATTGTTTGTATTCTTTTTTTTTCAATGTAATTTAAAATAACTTTTTGTGAATAAAATAATGATGATAATAAAAATAACATTTTTAAACACGCCAATATATTAAGAAATATATTGACAGTCCTAAACCTGTAAAGTGTGGAGGGAAATGTTATTTTTTCACAAATTCTGTTTAAGGACGATCTCTACTTAAGGACGATTTTTCACGGTCCCTTGAAAGTCGTTAAACAGAGAACCAACTGTATATATACATATGTATATATACATATGTATATATATATATATATATATATATATATATATATATATATATATATATATATATAAATATATATATATATATATATATATATATATATATATATATAAATATATATATATATATATATATATATATATATATATATATATATATATATATATATATATATATATATATATATATACAGTCGAACCCGCTTAATGGAATATCGGTTAAAAGAATATCCCGGTTATTGTAATAAATTTTCAATGTACCAAACCGTAGTAATTTGTTTCTGTGTTAAATTTCCCGGTTAAAGGAATATCATGTTTTGAAGCTATCCCGCTTAAAGGAATAATTTTTAGCCATGAAGATATCAATATTTTTCTATTTCCCACACTTCTTTTCAGAATTTTTTTCTGTAAAGTACAATAATGAATGTGCAGTAACAGAATGTCTTTCAAAGCAATTTTGTCACTTCGGAGAAAGTTTGCAATCGCAGGAAATGACGATTTCTTGGATTTGAAGGGCAATTCACTGTTGTTGTTTTCTTTAAAAATCCCCCCCCCTACCCCGTATTGCTCGGCCTCTCAGCCTACGTTTCCCTATTCAGAGAATGAACACTAAGCTTCACCCCCAGATGAGAGCTAGATATTGTGGGGGAGGTGTGACGGAAGTATGAAACATCAACAGGTCTTTATCTTGAAGGGGACGGGGATTATCAGCTGTAACGAATCTCTTCGGAGAAGCGCAACATTTAACGTGGGGTCTCTAGCCTTGGACATTTAACTGTACATTTTCTACGGCGATTACTTCAACAGTTCACTTTCGTGAAATCAGTCATCTCTCTTGTGCTCTACCACATTGTCTTCGAGACGAAAATATCTTACTTTAGAAGAAAAAGTAAAAGTTTTTGAGTTTGCAAAAATAAATAAGTTTACAAAATTACAACTGTCAAAAAAGTTTGAGATATCCCAAGCTCAAGTTCCATAATTGTTAAAAAATAAGGAAAAAGTCTGGAACGACTGGAAATGCAACAGATTTTTCCAATTTTGTAAACTCCGACAATGACTTGGTAGAATGTGTTGAAACTTTAGACCCTCACCTTAATCAAAGCAAAGCCAATGAAGATGAATTTTATGAAGAATGTATCGTTGAAAAGGTTCCGTCAATAACGCTTAATAGTTAATAACGCTTGTGAAATTATAAGACGTTTCTTGGAAACGAAACCAAATGCAGACTTTCATTTACTTTATAAACTAGAAAATCAAATAACAGATTTTCTGCATTCACAGAACAGTAAGCAGTTTGAAATTTCCGCTTTTTTAGCAACAAATAAGTAACATTGTAATTATTTTCCATAAATTAAGGGAAATATGTATATTCTACAGTAAAATTAGCTCATTTTTCATCGACTTTCTAAATTTTAATGTGTTTAACGTATTTCTTAATTTTACACTGCTAGCCACTGTAAATGCAACACCCTGAAGGAAACATGCAAATAACATGAAATTTTCAACATGCATTAGCGGAGGTGAGATATGCAAATGATTAGAATTTCAGCGCAGACGCACATCACGCACGCCTGTGGCGCCACTTCAAAGCGCTATTTAAGGCTTGGAGATTTCGACGATTTCAAGTTCGGCAATTGTGTTTTTCTTGTGGTTTTTTCAAAAAAAACGATCAATTATGCCTCGTCGAAAACAGCGATCATCTTTTGATCAAGTATCCGAGTTCGACAGAGGAAGGATAGTGGCTTACCGAGATTGTGGATTATCTTTCAGGGAAATCGGTAGTTGTGTTGGACGAAACCAAACAACTGTAATGCGGATATGTGATCGTTGGATGCAGGAGGGTACGACGGACCGGCGTGTTCGATCGCATCCACCTCAGCGCACCACTTCACGTGATGACAGGCAAATTGTGCGCATGGCATTGACGGATCGATCAGTCACATCACGAACCATAGCACAGCACATGCAGTCTGTAACGCACCATCCAGTGTCTGCGCGTACCATTCGACGCCGTTTACAGCAGAGTGGTCTGTCCGCAAGACGTCCATATGGACGTCTTGCGGACAGACAGCAATATTGCTTTGTATACCCTTGGGCCAACTGAATATACATACAAATATATTGCTTTGTATGTATATACAAAGTAATATATACATACTTTGTATGTATATATTACTTTGTATATACATACAAAGCAATATTGCTTTGTATACCCTTGACGCAGAACCACAGACGTCTCCGCCGCCAATGGTGCGATGACAGAAGGATGTGGACGGCAGAATGGAATGAAATTGTCTTTACTGACGAGTCACGCTTCTGTCTGCAACACCACGATGGTCGCATTCGAGTCTGGAGACACCGTGAAGAGAGGATGCTGAACAGCTGCGTTATGCACCGCCACACTGGTCCTGCACCGGGTATTATGGTATGGGGCGGTATTGGATATCACTCTCGCACACCTCTAGTACGCATTGCCGGTACTTTAAACAGCCAGCGCTACATCTCAGAGGTGTTGGAGCCAGTTGTCCTTCCTTACCTTCAGGGCTTGCCCACAGCCATATTTCAACAGGATAATGCGCGACCACACGTGGCAGGCATTGTCCAACGGTTCTTCGTCAATCGCCAGATTGAATTGCTTCCCTGGCCGCCTCGCTCTCCGGATCTTTCGCCGATAGAAAACATGTGGTCCATGGTTGCTCTACGATTGACCCAGATTCCATCCCCAGCTGCCACAGCAGATCAACTTTGGCAACGTGTGGAGGCTGCTTGGTCTGCTGTACCCCAAGAACTCATCCAAAGTCTCTTTGAATCAATGCCGAGGCGTGTGGCAGCGGTGATCTCCAACAATGGCGGCTACTCTGGCTACTGATTTTGGCAGGAACCACACTTCACAGAAGTCTATAAATTTAATCATTTGATACTTGGTCAACATGTTATCTACAAAATAAATTTTGTTGTGATATCTCGAGATATCTTGGTGTTGCAATTTGGGTGGCCAGCAGTGAAATTAATAAATTATTTGTTAATTAGAATAGTTTAAATATGCCTATGGTTTATGTAATTTTTAAAGTTTTCTTGGTTTAACTGTAACTTAAAACATTGTGGGTGTGTCAATGTGATCCCGGATAATGGAATATCCCGCTTATTAGAATAATTTTTCGTGGCAAATAGGCTATTCCATTAAGCGGGCTCGTATGTATATATATATATATATATATACAGTAACCACCGCTTATAGTGATCAGTGGTTATAAGAATCAACCGTTTATAAGAATCAATATCGCGAAAACAAAAACAAATGCATTATTTCCATGTTAAAATTTTCGCTTTACAGAATCAATCCACCGGTTATAAGAATCAGTTTACACTCTTCGCTTTCCTTTCATTTTTCTAAAAAAGCCACTTAAACCCTAAAAAGGCACGAAGTTCTTTCTTTTTTTTTTAAAGAAAAATTGATAAGATGGGATGGAATATAGTCTTAAAACTCATTCCTTTCTTTGTTAGACATAACATAATAGTTTCCCCTCAAACAATTTAGCACAACACTGTCCTATTAGCTTGACCCGGGGGCATCATTACCCGCCCGGGTCCGATTTCACTTTTCTGCACTGACAAACAAAAATAGGGGCCCTTTTTTTTCCCACCTCCCACATTCTGGTTGCGGCCTCCTAGACCCTGAAATACATAAATCTTCGGCGAAGTGTCCACTATCACTTAGGCAAACGTGACATTAGTAGATTCAGCACGTTATCAAACCGTGAAACGTAAGCTAGAAGGTGAATCTTCCTCTGAGACTATTAGTATTGAAAGAGTATTGAAGCAGCCTCCTGAAAACTTCATTACGTCAAACTACCATAGAAAACTTTTTCTTGCTCCCTTCCTGTAGTTGAAATGTTAAAACTGTTAAGCTGGTATGTTGTAACAAATATTGGATTTTTTTTCTTCTCTTACTATAATCATGTGTATCTACTAATTGGTCTAGAAATGAAGTTGTTTTTTTAAAATTATAAAAAATAATTTTAATAAAAGATAATTAACGTAAATTAAAGAGTATTTTATGGTAAATTATCTAATATATGTATATATAGGTGTGTATGCCTGTCCAAAAACCTAAATTTCGGCTATAAGAATCAACCGCTTATAAAAATCAAAAACAGTAATAACAAACGTGATTCTTATAAGCGGAAATCACTGTATATATTCCATTTAGATGAAAGTCAAAATTGGTAGCCACTTAAAAAGGTTATCCGTTTACATGTATCCTACCAATCCAACTGACTCATGTATATATTATACCAGCATACCCCTTTAAACAAATCATTTTAGCTTCAGATAACTTTTAGTTTTTAAATTACGGCTTAATATTTAGTGAACTGTAAAATTTTCAATAAACGATTTAAATTTTTAATTTTTTTTTTCTTTTCCTGCTGTTTTTAAGTGTATAGTGAGTTAAGGAGAATCTAGTTTTCAATAGGGAATTATGTATTCATTCTTAATAACGTTGTCTTGCTATTCAATGCGCTCGCGAACCAAAATATTCCTAATGAGATAGTGCATATTAAGCCTATACTATAGAAACATATTCTCTGATAACTTAGTGTTAATAATTATCATTGTGGCCGTGATTATAAAAGATCAGCACATTGCATTAAAAATAAAATAATAAAACTAGAATTCCCTTACCACACTTTATTTAATACTTTGGCTAGGAGAGCACAAGTATTATTTGCACGTGGACACAGGCCCTGATTTTCCATTAGGCACAGTAGGCCCGGGCCTAGGGGCCCCCGAATGTTGGTGGGCCCCAAAATTTTTATTTTAAAAGAAAAAATCCCAATTCAATTTTTTTATTTTACCTTCTTTAATAGCAATTTTTTTATATATCCTTTCAAATTTGATTGATTGGTTCATCATATATAAAGTTCATCATATGTATGTTATAGTGTATATAAGGGATTATTAAGTTTTTTTGGTTGTATTGTATTAGTGTTTTAATGATGAAGTTAATATGTTGTATTGCTTTTTGTTATTTGATAATGTGCTTCTACACTTCAAATAGCCAATTCTCGGAAAAATGGCACTTTCAATGATTCATGATTATTATTATTATTTTTTTGTGTGTGTGTCAATTTTGGAAATTTTACGCCCACATCAGTGTTAGGGGGCCCCCATCCCGAGTTGCGCCTATAGTTAAGAATTTTCTAAATCGGGCCCGACGTGGACATCACAATTCTTCCTCAAAAGACCAAGAAACCTTAGGATATCTTTATACCATTACATTGGTCAATTCCGCATTTGTACAAATCTGTCCAACACATGCGCAGGAACTGGGCTTACATAAGCTCGATTCACTTCTTCGTAAAACCCTACGTAGATTAATTACGCTTCCTTTGAGATACGCGTGCAACCACGTGCTTCAGAAAGCCTTCGCTAAAAGAACGTCGATGGACACTCTCGCCGAAGAAAATTAGAAGACTGACTTCACATAACGTTCTTCAGCCGGAAAATTCAAAAATTCGCCACCCCCTTTTTTGTTGGCAACTTTTTTTCTTTTTTTTTTTAACTTTGTAAGAAGTTCTGGAGAATGTCCATGCGCGCGCTTTCATTGCCGCGTCACCGCTTTTAATTGGGCGAATAGGAGAAAAAGCAAACCAGTTCCGTCTAGTTTTAAATCGGATGTTACGGAACTAGTTTTAAAAGTTGACGTTTTCGTGACACTTGGCAAACACATTCTTTTTCGACCTCCTTTTCTACAGATACTTTCTTCTGAAATAATAACAGTTTCTTTCCTTAGTTACTCTTTCAAAAGTAACAGAGGAATTTCTCACACTCATACGGAATAAAAAGCGGTCTCATAAAATGCCAAATAATACCATTCTCTGCTCTCCTCCATTGCCATATACCTTTTTTCAGATTTTCAGTGGACAAGTTTCATTTTATTTAAAACTCTTCATCATTCTCGCCACGAAAGAAATTTAACCTGAGATTCTCAGAAATGATAACATAGTAGGTGAAAAGTCCATTTTCTTTGAAATCTTGCTTCCATTGTTAGAAATATCTCTTTATATGTGCCATTATTTACCAGTGACCCCGTTGCTCGAAATCGAGCCAATTTTATTTCAGTTTCGGAATAACAATGACTTTTAAACTTACGGAGAGCAATTCTTGTTGTTTCTTATTGTTAACTTTAACATTTCAGTCTTTGCATCTAATTTATCAACTTTAACTGATTAATACGGACGCTCAAACAGAATCGCCAAGCGGACTTCTTAGTGATAAGAATTTTTAAACTTTGAACACAGACGCCTTTGAGCAAAAAGAATTTTTGTTTCAATCAAGCAAATTGACGGAAATCTGTGATGGCAACTTCTTAGATTTCTCGTCGGCGTGAGGAATGACTTTTTACCATGATTTTATTAACTTGCTTTCTTGTTTGTCTGTGTGTTTGTCTGCGTGTGTGTTTGTCCAGTGCAAATCTTGCAATCGATTTTTAACTAACTTACCGACTCGCTAGACATTTGAAACTTTTAGAATAGCTCAGAACACGATGACAATGCATTTTTTAATACTTTTAGCCATCTTTAAGCAGAATTAAATTAATTTAGTTATTTTCAGTTAATTTTGTTTTCTAGACTGGTGCAGCCATCTATTGGCCGGAACGGTAATGAAAAGTTAAATGTAAGTAACTTCGAATCAACTTCATTTTCTTTCGAGTTGATGGGATAATTCATCAAAAATATTTTATAAAAGTATTTATTAATACATAGAATTGTCAAGTTTATATGATTCAACAGAAAATTTAAAAACATGGTATATAAAATGTTCTTTTTGTCTTGTAATTATTCAGCTTGACTTCGTTGATAGAAGACATTTGTTATTTACTTGTATAAAAGACACCAGTCAAAATTCATCGTTAATTTGTTTTGAAAAAGACAAACTCATATCAATTAACAAAGGTGAGCTTTAGACGACTGAAAAAAAAATTACAAACTTATTTAAATATCTCCGTTTTGATACCTAAACGATATTTTTATGTTCAGCCGTTCTCTCAAAATGTCCCCAGGTCGTCCCCAGGTGACGGATCTGGGAATGCCTCCACTGAAATTCCCATGGGGTGGTAGAAGGGAAGTAAAATACCTTACGCGGACCTAGAGGTTGAAGTCCAACCTCTTTTGAGGCAATGGTACTCCTCTTCTATGGATAGTGCAATTGATCCTTAACCCACAACATCTCTCTTCGGTGGATAGTGCAATTGATCCTTAACCCACAACATAAGTAATCTTCTTTGTCAACTTCATTGCAAGGGAAAGTATTGTACCCTTTAATGGATTCCGGCTCATGTCAGTTTTGAAGGAAATGAAAATACTGACTAGCTGGCCAGGGAAGCGCGGAACTTGGGCCAGACCTCTTCCTCTATCACACTAACTGATGTTAACGCAGTGGCCAGGTGCAGATTATCCGACCAGCCCCTAAAGAGACCACTAATTTCGGACTTTAATTGTCTCAGAACAATTGCTTCTGCAATAGCTAGACTAAGAACTAATAATTTTAACAAACTAACTCGTGGCACAACAGTCCGAATTGCTTTTCAGCACTGTGGACCAAGGCCTGCGGTGCCCATCTCCGCTTTCATGACCGTCGGCTTTGGGTGCCATACAGTATATGTCTCGGTCAGATGGTCAACCTGACGCGGGACCCCCAGAGTTAGTTCCCAACCATGCTTGGTCCTCATTTTATCGACCCACTGAAGGGATGAAAGGCATGAGTCGACCTTGCCCAGTCGCAGGGTCGAACCCTGGACCTGTGCTGTGGCAGATTGACACTTTTAACCACTACGCCACCGGACGTCGCTAATAACTTAAAGGGTATGAAAATTCATCCTGACGGCACAAGATCCTTTATCAACTGTAGAAATTATCCAGAAACCCAGCTTTCTCCAGAACATATCTTTGACAGTCCAGGCATCGTGGCTACCCTTTTCAAGCTTATTTTGTCGCCTCAGGAACTCCTCTACAGACCACAGCACCTGATCTGGCAGCTGCGGTTACCCAGGCTTTTGGTTCTATTTAAGAATTTTTCTTTTGAACTATTCGTAGACACAACAACAACAGCAGGGTTAACAGAAATGATAAAAAAATGCATCATAAACTAAAGTGCAAACATATTTATTAAACATTTATGAAGTTAGTAATCATATACAAAGTAATGAAATAGAACTGATAGTATAAACATAAAATACGGCTGAAAACATAAAAACTACATTTTTCTCCCTACTAACTAATTCATGTGGCTGGATAAAAATCTAGAAGTAAACATTTAAATAAAATAGCAGAATTCTACGAAATAGAATATACCCAAAGATTGAAATAAAATGAAAACAAATGTAAAAACTTTTATTAAATTACATGTTTACACAAAAGACTGAATTTTTTAGTAGCATTGCAGCTGTCAGAAATATCCTAAAATAAGTTTCTCATATATCTCTCAAGTTCATCATCGTTCCTTCCAAATTAGTGTTTTATGAATTTCAAATTTTGTCAGAACTTTCGCTTCAAACACCCACTTTCAGTTTGTTGTATAAATATACATCCTTTTGACTTCGCTGATCAAATTACTGCACTACTTCCAGATTCTTTGGAAAATTCTATTTGTAGATAATTTCGTCAGCTTTGAATCGGGGAGGGATCTTTCTCGGAACACGATTGTTCCATTAGCACAACTGTTTTATCCAAAGCTATTCCGGCCTGTTCTTTTCCGATGGAAAGCTAAAGCGAGAAGTACAGAGAAATTTTAGTAAAGGATGGTATTGACACAAATTTTGAAAACTGTTTGAAACTTTCATTTCTGCTAGCCAAAGAAAAATGCTTTTAATAAATTATTGTGAATTGATTCAAGGTATACAATTATTGCTTTAATAGTTTTCTCCTAAGATACTAAATGAGCGTTTATAAAATTGGTTTCTCTCTGTTGACTGTAGAGCTCAATTTGGCGTAAAATTAAATTCAAATCTGTTGACTTGAAAGAAATCAAATGATGATAAAAATTTCTCTAAACACACTCTGTAACGTCCGGGAAACGTGCCCGCGTGAAAAGTTGAGCTTTGCACGTTTCACCAATATTGTGTGATAATTGTTATATTTTATCCCACATGCCGGCATTCATATAAATTACTATTTTTCAGTGTGACGTAATGTCATTTGCATGCTTGATTTTCATTTTTATTTTTTTGTTACGTTACAAGTTCTGTGTGGCAACTTCGATAGATTTGGATGAGTTTTTAGATATACGATATGCTCGGTGAGAAGAGGTTGTGATAGTGCTTTGATGTTCTTGTGAATTTGTTAAATTTAAATAAAAAAATGTTTGTTTAAAGTTTTGAATGTACAATTTGAAAAGAATCTTGTGAAACCGAGTCAACACCCTCACTGCATGTGGAACCCAAAAGGGATATCGCCCCATTAACTTAGGCGGGTGATTTTTTACAATATCGACTACTCCATACTCGGAGATTGAAAAAGAAAATACCGCTAGGAAAACCTGTGAATATCTGATATTGCGTCCTTGGACCAAGTACGGTGGTTTACACACTCTTTTGAGTGGGGTTAAGTATTGTGGCGTAACGATAGGTAGGTAAGGCAATTCTCTGGGGCTTTTTTAAGGTGACTGCCTACGTTCGGAGCCAATTTTTTTTTAAATTGCTTTTTTAAGGATTTTTTTATCTTTTATGGTAAAATAGCATTTAAGGGGATGGTGGACTTTCAAATTACCAAAAATCGAGCAAAAATTGGAATTTTTTTGGGGGTGTATTAATATTTTAAAAACATGTAAATATTGGAATGAAATGCATTTAAAATGTGTAGTGAAAAGAAAAAATGAAAAATTTGTGGCTTTAGAGTAGTAAGTATTAAAGGTAGATAAAAAATTATCTTTTAAATGACTTTTTCTCAAAATCAGAAATTTCCAGATTTGCAAGTCTTTAAAATGCTCCTCGCGTCATAATTTTTGACGAAATTTTATGAAATTTATAATAAAGATTCCTGTAATACATCAAAATAAAGTTATGTATCCATTTTAGGATTCGAGGTCATTTAGGTTATAAAAGTTTAACTTTAGTGTAGAAAAGTACAAAAATTTCGCGAAAATTCACAGTACAAGCATAAAAATATTTTCTAAAAATTAACTATTCAACGAAAGTACAAAAAAATACATAACTTTGTTCAGAAAGTATTTATAAGCAATATAAATGCAAAATTAAGGGGAAAAGTTTAAAATTGAGTCGCAAGGAGCATTTTAAAGAAGGGTAATTTAATTTAAATTTTTTAATTATAAAATATTTTTTTTAAATATTTATAAAATTTTATGAGGTGTTTAATATTGTTATACTTTAATGAATATATATACAAAATTTCATATCTCTGTGGTAAAAATTTCAAAAATCGTTTTGAAAGGTCCACCATCCCCTTAAAAATAATAAAAAAAAACTTGCCTGTAAATAATATACTTTTTTATAAATTGGTCAATTTGAAGTAATTTTTAATGAAATTTAGCTAAAACGCCTATCACTCTGCACAAAATTCTAACGCTACTATTTAAATTTCCTCCTCACACATGATACATATAACAGTTATCTTCAAAATGACCCTCAATCTAAGAGAAATTTTAAAATGCAAAAATAATACAGACAATTTTATGTTCCAATATGAAATTTTTTTCCGATTCGTCATTCCTTTCCTTATAAAAACAGCCCCAAACAAAAAAAACTGTTTATTATACATCAATTATTGTGCGTTATCTCATTAACAATAGCATCTAAAACATTTCCTGAAAATTTTATCAAATTATATGCATTATTATGTGAGATATCATGATAACGGTAGAGATCTGTACTAAAGAACATAATTCTGAGAAAAACGCATTTAAAGTTGTGATTCACTTCAATTTTGTATCGGACAATGTTTTTAAAAATAGCTATAACTCTGCTTCTAATTAATGTAGAATGAAAATCAAAACGGTTTTGAAAAGAGAAAAGATTGAATGACACGATTCTTGCAAAAAATAAAATTGACCAAAATAGTCAAAAAATGGCGTTTTCAACGTAGGCAGTCACCTTAAAATTATTACTATTGGATCCATAACTAAGAAAGACAGAGTCCTAATTAAAATGCGAAGGCCAATTTTTTAAAACAAAAACTTAACAATATATTTACAAAAAAAAATTTTATCTTTAAAAGGTACAACATAATTACTTAATTTAAGTGCAGATTCACAATATAGGCTGCAGGACCCAGCTCGGCCCAAAAACAGGATCTCCAAAAAAAAAACACGTCTGTTCGGCTGGATGTTACAGGCCGATCTCTTCTTTAAAATTCTCCAACTCTCTGTCTATATCTTGTGGCGTTTTCTTGGTCGGCGACTCTCCCAATTCCACGAAAATGCGTCTGTTTTTCCAGAGAGGGGGCCGGCAACCCAGTTGGTGACAGTTCTTCGTAGCGAAGCATAGTTAAGCCATCTTTATGGCCCGCCGATGTCACTCGCACCAAGCTATCGCTAAGAAAAGACAGCTTTGCGACTATGGTGGGAGACGTTTGCTTGAAAACCCGATATGCATGGGCTTAACTTTTAGGCCAAAACTCTGCACGTGTTTAAAAACGGTGGGAACTGGAAAATGGTATTCCCCCCAAAAAAAAATATGCAGCTGGTCCGTGGGGTGTGAGAACGCACCCCCGTAAAGACATGACGTCACAGTATGCATATGCACACATCTCCAGCGTACTCCGCTGCCATGGACATAAGTTTTGCCTCATCGTAAGATTTTTAGAATGCATAGATGAGTGTCTGTAGAGGAGGTAAAATTTAGAAAGCAAGATTCTCTCAATTTTTCAATTTCTACTATTAGTTCACACTCTCTCTATATATATGTTGTTCAAATTTTGAATCGTTAATAAAAGTACTTTTTATTCATCCACTCGAGTTCAAATACATTTTTTTAAACTTGTAGTGGATGACACTTGATGTTAATACAGTTTTTTCAAATATTAATTCATTAATTAAATTTAATTAATCGATTTTAGTTTTAGACCTAGAGAGTCTCTTGCTCTTGAATAGTAATTTCCCTCTTCTTGCTCTGTAAACGGTAGCACTGCGGTATCGCGGGCTTCTCCCGTCCTGTAGGTTGCGAAATCGAATCCCCAACCTGACAAACTTTTTCTCTCTGTTTCCCCCCCTCCTAATCTTGCACAGTAGGCAAGATTCTGGCAGGCAATCCTTTTTTTCAATTCCTATTATTAGTTCACACTCAAATTTTTCTTTGTTGACCTAAGTAGGAATTGACTTTAAAAAATTTTTTTATATATTACTTGTTACAATTAACTCATAAAGAGAGTGAAATCCAGATCCATGACTTCTGGATACCCTGGAGATATCTACATATTTGTATAAGCGACGACTTTCATTTTTTGTTTCTAATCAATTTTATTACCGTTTTACATCAGTTGTATCATTATGTTCAGAAGTAAAATGTTTCAACATTAATTTACGACATCCTAAATGAATGCTGAATTTATGGTTTGATATATCTATGGTTCACGTATAAAGGACTTAAGTAAAAAAAGTTATTTTTAGATATTTGTTAGTATTAATTAAAAAAAAAAATTTTGACTTGTATAAAAGGCTTAATTCTATCAAATTTGTATACAAAAGTGCATTTCTTTGTACAAAAGACTCAAGTCGAAATTATTGTTCTGCGGTTGGTATAAAAGCCAATAACTTGGTATATTTAAATCCCCGATTTGGACTTAAGCCCTCTATACCGGTCACCATAGATATCTTATGTTCTGTATTATGACGATTTCTAAAAAGAAATGTGTTTAATATTGTAAAAGATCACTTAACTTTCTTTCTATAAGTTATGAAATTTACATGTTGGGGACGCGGAGTGCAGAGAAAAATTAATTGATTTACAAAACGCATCTATTTCTAAATAAGATAAAAATATATGTATAGGGCTCATGTCAATATGTTAAAGTAACACATATTCCAAATTTAAAGATCGTATTTAATAAGCTGATGTAGAATCTAACTAATATTAGGATCTAATATTAGCATGAACAAGCATTCTTAGTTTTAAATTGCGATATTTTTTCTGAGAAACTGCGTGTTTTAATAAATGTTTAAAAATAAAAATATTCAACTGTCTATTTACAAACTTGATCTGCCATTTCACAGCCCTTTTTCAAAGTTAATAACTCTAAAGTAGCTTTTCAAAGTTGATAAATATCTGAAATGCCTCCAGTAGCCATGGACCTTAGCTTTACCCACTTTATAGATTTTTAGAGATCAAATAGTAGATAAGTACGCTGAAACGGGCAGTGTTCGAAAGCAGATTTTCTCATATTTCAGAAAGCCCATAATGAGCATGAAAACTTCAAATTTACACAGGGTTAAAAAAATGAATAGTGACATATTAGATAAATAAAAAAAAATCTCAAAATAAAATAATCATTTATGGCTCAAGAAAATTTTTATTTATTATAAATACACTGATCCTATCCCACACATGACGTAATGGAAATAATTCATCCTATAATTATTTCCGTTCAGCCTTATTGTCAGTTATCAGCAAAACTAAAACAAAAAACATCTATTTCACACGATTTTAGTAGATTAAAGTAGCAAAATAAAGCATCATTTTATTCCTTACTTTTATTCTTGATTCTAACAATCAATAATAGGGCATTTATATTAATAAAGAACCTTCTGTAGTGCAGTGGATTTTTATCAGTGGAGAGCCATTCGAAGGACTGTGTAATTGTTATGATTTTTTATTATTATTTATATTATTTATTATTAATTATTTATTAATTTATAATTTATTATTATAAATTTATAATTTTTATTTATTTATTATTATTACAAAGATACAAAGATTTTCATAGCACGAAATCTCAAAAAAGATTAGTCTCAGTGGCGCACCTGGGGGGGGGGGGGCAAGGGGCACTCCCCCCTCCCCCAAAGAAATTGCATTATGAATATTGAATTTGCATTATAAATATTTTTATCAGTTCAACTCGCCGCACACCCCCCCCCCCAAAAAAAAATAAATAAATAAATAAATAAATAAGTAAATCCTGGTTGCGCCACTGATCAGTGTTTCCGCTTAGCATATATAAATGTGCTGAATTTGAAGCAAGACGCATTTGGAGGAAGCTATTGCTAATGTTATCGCGACGGTTGTCGTGTCGAACAATCCATAATGACTTCCTCCATGCATTTACCAAGCCAACAGGTGCCATGACACGATAAGCAGATTCCGTTTAGGAATACATATAGTTCTGTGTATTTAAAATGTTTAGGCGGATTGAGCGATTATTTTCTGACTCAAAACGCGGTCTAAACATCGGCAGATGGTCGATATTAGCAATCGAGTACTTTGGCATTGTGGAGGATTTTGCTGACTGGCTCCGCATATTCCCATCCTGCATTTATTATTTTTTTTAGCTTATCGGATGGAGGATAGTTGCGTCATTTTTTTTGTTTGTATTGTTTTTGCGGTACTCAGTTTTACATGCGGATCTTTTAAATAGTGATTATATAACAATCTATAATCTGTCTATATATATTTTTTTTTTTATCCAATGCGGAGGCACTTGTATTCAAACATTGGCCCTTACTACGCAGCAGTTTTACTGTCCATTTTATTGTGGGGGCACCCTATAGGCGGACAGCATTACCCCCTATGAAGGGACGACACGAACGGGGTATTTTTCGTGGCGCAACGCTGGGACTCGATCTGAGCACCCTCAGCACCGAAAACCAGCGCGCTGTACCACTGGGCCGCCACAAGCCCTAATCTGTCTATATATATAAAACAGTTCCGTAACTGACTCATTCATTCACTGACTGACATACTACGCACAGACCAAACCGCTGGACCTAAAGGGCTGAAATTTTGCATGGCGATTCTTCTTATAGTGTAGGGGTGCACTAAGAAAGATTTTTTGAAAAATTCTAGTTAGACTTTTTAAAATTAAATTTTTAAACTGTTTTTGTAACTTTTTTTATGCTTGCATTTAAAATAATAATGTGAGGGTTATAAAATTTATATCGCGAGTAAGATCATAAAAATTCCTTTAAAATGAAATCTTTTTCGAATCTTTACCTCGATTTTCTGATTTTTGGTGAATTTTTAAAGCTTCATTTGTAGAATTTAATCTATTAAATGCCGATCACGTGATTTCTTTTTCTGGTACTTTCAATAAATTTATCGTCACGTGCGTAACAACTAAATAGACAAAAAAAAAATTTTTTTCTTTCTAATGCAGCAGACGATTTGATATTATCCATAAAATAAATATCCCTTACGAATTTTTTATAAATATATATATATATTTATTTTTACCTCAATTGTATACATTGATCGTCGTATTTATTATAAATATATATATTTATTTTTTTTTTGGCATTAATTGCATACATTGACCATTGTATTTAATTTGAATGTTCTCCGTAGAGAAGTGCGGGTTTTCAGCTAGTAGTTCATATGAGGACAGTATTCAGTGAGGGTCCTGGGGTGCAGCGCGCTGGCTTTCGGTGCTGAGGGTGCTCGGATCGAATTCCAGCGTCGCGCCACAAAAAATGCCTCCGTTTGTGTCGTCCCTTCATAGGGGGGTAATGCTGTCCGCCTATATGGTGGCCCCATAATAAAATGGACAGCAAACTGCGGCGTGGTATAGCCGAATGTTCGACGACAAGTGCCTCCGCTTAAAAATGAAAAATATTTATCAGTGAAGATCTGTGAAACTTTTAGATATTTTTATTATAATTTTTATTATTATTATTTATATATTTTTTGTAATATTCAGTTTTCCATGTGGATTTTTCATATAAAGATCAAATAACGATTTATAACAGTTCATCGTCATTACTGAAGAGCCTTCAAAAGAGCTGTGAAACTTTTTAATTTGTTTTTTTTTTTTCGTATTTATATTATTTTCTGGCGATATTCAGTTTTCTATACGGATTTTTCATATAAAGATCATGTGACGATTTATAGTAGTTCATCGTCATTAGTGATGATCTTCAAAAGATCTGTGGAACTTTTAAATTTTTTTTTATTTATATTGTTTTTTATCGATATTCAGTTTTCTATACGGATTTTTCATATAAAGATCATGTGACGATTTATAGTAGTTCATCGTCATTAGTGATGATCTTCAAAAGAGCTGTGGAACTTTTAAATTTTTTTTTTATTTATATTGTTTTTTTTATCGATGTTCAGTTTTCCATACGGATTTTTCATATAAAGATCATGTGACGATTTATAGTAGTTCATCGTCATTAGTGATGATCTTCAAAAGAGCTGTGGAACTTTTAAATTTTTTTTTGATTTATATTGTTTTTTTATCGATGTTCAGTTTTCCATACGGATTTTTCATATAAAGATTATGTGACGATTTATAGTAGTTCATCGTCATTAGTGATGATCTTCAAAAGATCTGTGGAACTTTTAAATTTTTTTTTATTTATATTGTTTTTTTATCGATATTCAGTTTTCTATACGGATTTTTCATATAAAGATCATGTGACGATTTATAGTAGTTCATCGTCATTAGTGATGATCTTCAAAAGAGCTGTGGAACTTTTAAATTTTTTTTATTTATATTGTTTTTTTATCGATATTCAGTTTTCTATACGGATTTTTCATATAAAGATCATGTGACGATTTATAGTAGTTCATCGTCATTAGTGATGATCTTCAAAAGAGCTGTGGAACTTTTAAATTTTTTTTTATTTATATTGTTTTTTTATCGATGTTCAGTTTTCCATACGGATTTTTCATATAAAGATTATGTGACGATTTATAGTAGTTCATCGTCATTAGTGATGATCTTCAAAAGATCTGTGGAACTTTTAAATTTTTTTTTTATTTATATTGTTTTTTTATCGATATTCACTTTTCTATACGGATTTTTCATATAAAGATCATGTGACGATTTATAGTAGTTCATCGTCATTAGTGATGATCTTCAAAAGAGCTGTGGAACTTTTAAATTTTTTTTTATTTATATTGTTTTTTTATCGATGTTCAGTTTTCCATACGGTATTTTTGATATAAAGATTATGTGACGATTTATAGTAGTTCATCGTCATTAGTGATGATCTTCAAAAGAGCTGTGGAACTTTTAAATTTTTTTTTATTTATATTTTTTTTTATCGATATTCAGTTTTCTATACGGATTTTTCATATAAAGATCATGTGACGATTTATAGTAGTTCATCGTCATTAGTGATGATCTTCAAAAGAGCTGTGGAACTTTTAAATTTTTTTTTATTTATATTGTTTTTTTATCGATGTTCAGTTTTCCATACGGATTTTTCATATAAAGATCACATAACGATTTATAGTAGTTCATCGTCATTAGTAAAGTGCCTTCAAAAGAGCTGTGAAACTTTTTAATTTTTTTCTATATTTACATTGTTTTTTCGCGATATTCAATTTTCCATACGGATTTTTCATATAACGATCACGTAACAATCTATAATAGGGCATTTATATTAATGAAGTACTTTCTGTAGGGCAGTGGATTTTTATCAGTTTAGAGCCATTCAAAGGACTGTGTAATTGTTATGATTTTTTATTATTATTTATATTCTTTTGGGGAGATACTCACTATTCCATGCGGATTTTTCATATAACGATCACATAAAGATCTATACTAGTGCATTTACGTTAGTGCAGAGCCTTATGTAGGGCTATGGAAACTTTATATGTTATTACTAGCTGCAAACCCGCGCTTCGACTACATTCAAATTAAATACAACGGTCAATGTATGCAATTAATGCCAATATATATATATATATATATATATATATATATTTATTTATAATAAATGCGACGATCAATCTATACAACTGATGTAAATATATATATATATATATATATTTGTAAAAAAATCGTAAGGGACATTTATTTATTTATTTTTTGGATAATATCCAATCGTCTGCTGAATTTGAAAGAAAAAAAATATTTTTTTGTCTATTTAGTTGTTATGCATTTGACGGTAAATTTATTTAAAGTATCAGAAAAAGAAATCACGTGATAAGCACTTAATAAATTAAATTCTAAAAATTAATCTTTAAAAATTCACCAAAAATTAGAAAATCGAGTAAAGGTTCGAAAAAGATTTCATTTTAAAGGAATTTCTATGATCTTTCTCGTGATATAAATGTTATAATCCTCAAATTATTATTTTGAATGCAAACTTAAAAAAGGTTGCAAAATCCGCTTAAAAATTGAATTTTAAAAAATCTAAGAAGAATTTTTCAAAAATCTCTCTTAGTGCACCCCTACAACATGAGAAGAATCGCCCTGCAAAATTTCACCTCTTTAGGTCCAGCGGTTTGGTCTGTGCGTTGTATGTCAGTGAGTCAGTCTGTGAGTCAGTTACGGAACTGTTTTATATATATACTAGCTGAAAACCCGAGCATTCAAATTAAATACAACGGTCAACGAATGCAATTTATGACAAAAAATAAATATATATTTATAATAAATGCGATGATCAATGTATACAGTTGATGTAAAATATATATCTATCTATATATATATATATATATTTATAAAAAAAATCGTAAGGGATATGCATTTTTTTTGGATAATATCCAATCGTCTGCTGCATTAGAAAGAGAAAAAAATATTTTTTTTGTCTATTTAGTTGTTACGCACGTGACGATAAATTTATTGAAAGTACCAGAAAAAGAAATCACGTAATCAGCATTTAATAAATTAAATTCTAAAAATTAATCTTTAAAAATTCACCAAAAATCAGGAAATGGAGGTAAAAATTCGAAAAAAATTTCATTTTGAAGGAAGTTTTACGATCTTTCTCGTGATATAAATTTTATAACCCTCAATGTATTATTTTAAATGCAAACGTAAAAAAAGTTAAAAAAACAGGTTAAAAATTTAATTTAAAAAAATGTAAGAAGAATTTTTGAAAAATCTTTCTTAGTGCACCCCTACACTATTAGAAGAATCGCCATGCAAAATTTCAGCCCTTTAGGTCCAGCGGTTTGGTCTGTGCGTTGTATGTCAGTCAGTGAATGAATGAATCAGTCAGTTACGGAACTGTTTTATATATATAGATAGATTATTATGAATGATATTTTTGATCAATACTGTTTTCCATACGGAGTTTTCATAAAAAGATCACATTACGATTTATAAGTGTTAGGGTTTAAAAGCAATGAAAAAGATGATTTTTGATGAAATGATTTTTGGCAATTTGAATTTTTTTTTAAGTTTTTTTTTTATTTAAAAATTAATTAAGTTAATTTTTATAAGTGGAGATCCTTTCGAAGGGCCGTGTGACTGTTATGTTCTATTTTCATTATTTACCTAGTTTTTTGGTCATTCTGAGTTTCCCATACTTATTTTTCATACCGTTAACCTTTAGCTTACGGGGCCCACTTTTCCGATTCCCTCTTTAGAACGGCCTTTAAGGGGTTTATATATATAACTATATATATATATATATATATATATATATATATATATATATATATATATTATATATATATATATTATATATATATATTATATATATATATATATATATAGATATATATATATATTATATATATATATATATATATATATATATATATATATATATATATATATATGAATATATATATATATATATATATATATATATATTATATATATATATATATATATATTATATATATATATATATATATATATATATTTATATATATATTCATTTATTCTTGGGCCCGTATTCTTGGGATAAATGCTATCCCACCCCGTAAGGAAAAGGTTAAATAAGGGTGTATAACAGTTCATTTTCAGCAATGAAGAGCCCTCCAAAAAATCGGTAAAAGCTTCCGATTTGCAGAAGTGGACAAAAACCAGTTAAACTACTCGTCTCTTTGTGGAGTGAATATATCTTATTTTCATTGTGTTTTTTTCAGTTACGAATTAACTTGATTCAGTATTAAAGTTTAAATAAATTTTTTTTATTGCCCAAAATTCTCAGTAACGCTTTAAATTTAGGGACGTTTACTTCTTTATAACTTTAATATTCATATTTTTCAAGAAATATAAACATATGAGAATTCATATGTTTATAAATTCTCGTTGCTAAACCTTTCAATTATATTGTTAAACATGGTTTTTGTTTCAGAAAAATTCCCTTATTTTTCTTTTAACTTTTTCAGTAATGATTAATTACAATTATTTTACAACTAGGAGAAAGCTAAGTTTTATTTTCTTTAAATAACAAAATATTTCTTGGGGTAATATTGAATGCTAATTTGCTTTTTCATCAAACTTTTAAAACTTACAACGTGAAATTATTTGAATAATTTATTTTTAAGTACTTGAAAATTTAAAAGAATTGCAATTTTACGTCTAAAATGTAGAGAAGCACTTTATTCGTCTCTAATTAAGGTTAGTCATTACAAGCTAAAAGATAGTAAGTATGTGCATTCTAAAATCGACGAAACCTCTTTTAAAATATTTAATGATGCGTCATAAGTAATTTAAAAGAAATTGCAGCTAATAATATTTTCTTTTCTCTTTAAATTAAAATGCTAATAGTGATTACAAAAAACATTTTGTTTCGCCCTTTAACATATAGCAATATGCATTTAATTTTTAGCAATATTCATTTTAAAATGAAACATCCATTTCTTTTATAATCACATGTGTATTAATCAACGGAACTTTAATTTTTTTTTAAGATATACTCTAGGCTTGATAATTTTTGGACGCTTTAAACTAAAAATTACTCTTCAACAATGTTACATATATGAAAAAAAGTATACTTTGTTGTAAAATTTTCTCAAGTGATATGGAGCTATATGAATTCTAGATTTGATTAAATATAAAATAAAAAGTTTTGATCTGTTTCCGAGTAAATATTTCTCTCGCGTTTATATTTTTCTTTTAATATAGTCTTAACAATTCAAGTTTTAAAATGAAATATCACGTTTCTCGTGAAACAATTGTTTATTATTCAATTCCTTTCCTAATTTTTTTCCGGTTTTTCTCAAGAGAATGGAGATTGTTTTACACTTATACCGCAAGTTTTTCAATGTTGAGGATGAAAAAGAAATTCTTATTATAACATGTTCTCGAGAGTTAAGAAATTGGTAGAATTTTACAATTATTAAAGTTGCAAACAGGAACAAACAGCAAAACAGTATGGACAATATTTGGATTTTTTTCAAACCAAAAAATAATCTCTCAAATTTCATCATTAAAATAAAACAATTTATTCCTTTTTCGGAGAATATTGATCTTTAGATTCTTAAGTGATTCAAACTAGATTTCAAAGTAAGAGTTTGGCTACTTCATTGATATCAATCTGACGATCTGCACCATATGCACTTACATTTATGTACATTACCCAAAATACATTTACCGAAAGTACATTTACCCAAAAAACATTTACCCAAAAAACATTTACTCATAGAGCAGCTATCGATATAAATTAACGTATTTCTTAACACATGCGTATGTTTATAACATACTAGATGAAAACCCGCACTTCGCTACGGAGTACATTCAAATTAAATACAATGGTCAAAGTATGCAATTAATGCCAAAAAAAAAATACATACACTGCTGGCCACCCAAATTGCAACACCAAGAAAGACAAGAGATATCACAACAAAATTTATTTTGTAGATAACATGTGGACCAAGTATCAAATGATTAAATTTATAGACTTCTGTGAAGTGTGGTTCCTGCCAAAATCAGTAGCCAGAGTAGCCGCCATTGTTGGAGGTCACCGCTGCCACACGCCTCGGCATTGATTCAAAGAGACTTTGGATGAGTTCTTGGGGTACAGCAGACAAAGCAGCTTCCACACGTTGCCAAAGTTGATCTGCTGTGGCAGCTGGGGATGGAATCTGGGTCAATCGTAGAGCAACCATGGACCACATGTTTTCTATCGGCGACAGATCTGGAGAGCGAGGCGGCCAGGGAAACAATTCAATCTGGCGATTGACGAAGAACCGTTGGACAATGCGTGCCACGTGTGGTCGCGCATTATCCTGTTGAAATATGGCTGTGGGCAAGCCCTGAAGGTAAGGAAGGAAAACTGGCTCCAACACCTCGGAGATGTAGCGCTGGCTGTTTAAAGAACCGGTAATGCGTACTAGAGGTGTGCTAGAGTGATATCCAATACCACCCCATACCATAATACCCGGTGCAGGACCAGTGTGGCCGTGCATAACGCAGCTGTTCAGCATCCTCTCTTCACGGTGTCTCCAGACTCGAATGCGACCATCGTGTGTTGCAGACAGAAGCGTGACTCGTCAGTAAAGACAATTTCATTCCATTCTGCCGTCCACATCCTTCTGTCATCGCTCCATTGGCGGCGGAGACGTCTGTGGTTCTGCGTTAAGGGTACACAAAGAAATGGACGTCTTGCGGACAGACCACTCTGCTGTAAACGGCGTCGAATGGTACGCGCAGACACTGGATGATGCGTTACAGACTGCATGTGCTGTGCTATGGTTCGTGATGTGACTGAGCGATCCGTCACTGCCATGCGCACAATTTGCCTGTCATCCGTGAAGTGGTGCGCTGAGGTGGATGCGATCGAACACGCCGGTCCGTCGTACCCTCCTGCATCCAACGATCACATATCCGCATTACAGTTGTTTGGTTTCCACGACTGTTGCGTTGTTTGGTTTCCACGTTTGTCCAACACGACTACCGATTTCCCTGAAAGATAATCCACAATATCGGTAGGCCACTATCCTTCCTCTGTCGAACTCGGATACTTGATCAAAAGATGATCGCTGTTTTCGACGAGGTATAATTGATCGTTTGTTTGAAAAAACCACAAGAAAAACACAGTTGCCGAACTTGAAATCGTCGAAATCTCCAAGCCTTAAATAGCGCTTTGAAGTGGCGCCACAGGCGCGCGTGATGTGCGTCTGCGCTGAAATTCTAATCATTTGCATATCTCACCTCCGCTAATGCATGTTGTAAATTTCATGTTATTTGCATGTTTCCTTCAGGGTGTTGCATTTACAGTGGCCAGCAGTGTATTTATAATAAATGCGACGATCAATGTATACAATTGATGTAGAAAAAAAAATATTTGTTTATAAAAAAATCACAAGGGTTATTTTTATAGACAAAATAATGTCCAATCGTCTGCCGCATTAGCAAGAAAAAAAATATTTTTTTTCTATTTATTTGTTATGCACGTGACGATAAATTTATTTAAAGTACCAGAAAAAGAAATCACGTGATCAGCATTTTATAAATAAAATTCTAAAAATTAATCTTTAAAAATTCACCAAAAATCAGAAAATAGGGGTAAAGATTCGAAAAAGGTTTCATTTTAAAGGAATTGTTATGATCTTTCTTGTGATATACATTTTTTAACCCTCAAATTATTATTTTAAATGCAAACTTAAAAAAAGTTACTAAAACAGCTTAAAAATTTAATTTTAAAAAATCTAAGAGGAATTTTTCAAAAATCTCTCTCTTACTGCACCTCTACACCATAAGAAGAATCGCCATGCAAAATTTCAGTTAGGTCCACCGGTTTGGTCTGTGCGTTGTATGTCAGTGAGTCAGTTACGGAACTGTTTTATATACTATATAGATTATATGCGACACATAACATACAGTATGTTTATAACATATATATTTCTAACACATGCGTATGTTTATATATGCTATATAAGTTTGCTACGTAACCGTTCAAAACTGATCAACGGAACAGTTTGATAGTTCAGTAGTTAGAATATTATTCCAAGGGGGGGGGGGGAGCAAAGATAGTGAGCACGATTTCTACTCCAGCAATAGTTCATTTTTTAAACAAGAAATATACACACACTGGCCAAGAAATTAGAAACCTGTGAGATTTTCTACAAATGCTCGCTACCGGCGTGCGTATGCAAAACCTGTTTATGGATGATACGTCATCAGAATGCTAGTATAACCCTTTGCGGGGTGCCATTTGCACAGTGCAAACGCTTAAATCTAGTCTTTTCCCCCCTTGCATCCAATGTATTCCAATTAAATGAGCAGAAAGTGGCTAGTACTGTCATCTGTTATCAGTTTAAAGAAGTAAAAACATTTTGCAACCTTTAATTGGAACATTTTTCAAGATTATTTATGTTAAAAAATCGGGAAAAAAATCTACATCGTGCAAACAGTAGAGTTTGTTGCCTCTGAAAGGGATAAGTCATGTGCGCGGCTGCATTTCACGATAAACGCAGTAGAATGGGGGAAAACGACAGATCTTTCACCATTTGAAAAATGGCTTATTGTTGGGGCCCGTTTTGCAGGGGCCAGGATTGTGAGGACAGCAGAACTCACTGGGTTCTCAAAAGCAGCCATTTCGAAGGTGTTCAACAGTTGGAAGCAGAACCCACAGTCCTTGTCCAAAAGACGTAACTGCGGTTCGAACACAATCAACCAAGACCGTTGTCGGCGGCGTCTCCGACTGATTGTAGGGCAGAAAAGGGACTCTACTGTACTTCAACTGACAGAAATCTTCAACCAAGGTTCGCCCCGACCGATCTCGGTGCGAACCATGGGCAGATAACTGCAAAGAATTGGATTACGTAGTCGGATGCCCGTGAGGAAACCTCTTATTTTTGGACGGAATGCCAGAATTCGTGTACAGTGGTGTCTGGAAAGATGAAACTGGACAAAAGAAGACTGGAAAAAAGTTATGTGGTCAGATGAATTTCTCTACACCTTGTTTTGCACTGATGGAAGACGTCGATCTTGGCGAGAACCCCATGAAGCCAAGAACCCATCTTGCCTTGTTCGCAATGCGCAAGGGTATGGTGAAAGTATCATGGTGTGGGGCATGTTCTGTTGGTATGGAAGAGTCCCCTGGTGTTCGTTGAGAGTACACAAGCAGCCATGCAATACCTGGACATACTGGCAGATCAAGTGCATCTTGCAATGTTACATTTTTACTCCACAGGTGTACGAATACTTCATCGACAATAATGCAACTATGTGCCAGAATCATTCGAGATTGGTTCACTGAACATCAATCAGACTTCCAACAGCTTCTCTGGCCGTCACAAATCCCGCATCTTAATCCATTAGAAAATGTTTGGGACATGTTGGAAAGGTGAATCCGACAGCAATCTTCTCTTCCATACAATTGACAGGATCTTAAGGTCTGTGTAGCCAATGCATGGCATTCTTTGTACATAAATGCACTCCAGAAGCTTGAAGAATCGATGCCTTCACGAATACGGGCTGTTATCCGGGCAAAAGGAAGTCCAATAAAGTTGTAATTCTAGGTTTCTAATTCATTGGCCAGTGTGTGTATATCTAGGGTGCCCGGTATAAAGGGCTTAAGTCAAAAACAGTGATTTAAATATACCAAGTCATTGACTTTTATACCAATCGCAGAACAATAATTTCGACTTCAGTCTTTTGTACAAAGAAATGTACATTTGTATGCAAAGTTGATAGACTTAAGCCTTTTATACAAGTCAAAAGATTTTTTTAAATCAATACTAACAAATATCTAAAAATAACTTTTTTTTCCTTAAGCCCTTTATACCGGGCACTATAGATATATGAACGAGGGCGAAATGAAATGAAAAGATACAACCTTTGTGCTCGAGGAATAAACAGGAGAACCAACGTAAATAAAGCACAAATAGCAATAAGATGCAATTATTTTGAAAAAGGTCGTTTCGAAGCTACAAAGGAGCTTCTTCGTCAGTGCAACGAACTTAGTGGCAGTTCAAAAAAAGCCGAAGACTAAGCGACCAGACCAGTGCACACGCACTGGCGCCGTACTATGCGCCGGATTCCGGCATTGGGGCAGTGTGACTCCTTTCCAGAGCACTCAAGTTCAATAGTGATGAACTGCATATGAGAGCAGGTGATGGGAGTAACTACAGTGGTGTAGCGAGAGGAGGGCAAGGGGGTCTATCATGCAAATGGTCTTTTTAACTAATTCTAAATATTATATTACTATATGTTTTTCAGAGGGCGTGAAAACGGTATCGTGCTCCGGGCACCAGTTATGCTCGCTACGTCACTGAGTAGCTATCAATCTCTTGGGGGAGTAGTAAAATCTGCGGGTGTTCTAGGGTGCACTGTTTTCGGCGTCGGTAGCCACTACCTTCACGTGGTTCTGGTCACTAACTGGAACTTTTCCAAGTTAAGCGGGCAGGGGTTGATGACCTAGTCTAACTCCATTGGAGTTAGTACTAACGGATTACAAATAACCCTAATTAATATCTGAATCTGTGGGACTCAGTGTGTGCATGATTACACGCGGCTACCATTCGCTTTCAACCAATTACCGCAGACCTCCGGGTGGTCGGAATTAATTGTGAAGTGAGACTGTAAGTTCTTAGGTTTGTTTGGTTTGGTCTGGAGCGCTACGGTCTTTTTTTGTTGTACAAGAGCTAATTAGACCGGGACCTACGGCTTAAAGCCGATTCCGAAGGGCTTCAGACATCCATGCCAAGAGTGGGATTCGAACCCACAGACTCTCGTACCAAAAGCCAACGCCCTAGTCATTCGGCCATCGTCCGGCGTAAGTTCTTAGGACTAATGTATGCATTATGTATTATGTATAGCAATATTGCTATCTCAAGTATCAGTATTGTGTTCTCTGATTAATATATTTACTTTTGATAAAATTATGATTGATATCGATAACGTAATTTCATAAGGATAAAATATCGTATATCATATGAAAGATAGTATACTCTAACATATGTGTGCAACATTAATTAATAATTCTAACATATAGGAACTCTTCTTTTCGATAAGTGCATAGAGTCTCTATTTTACTTATATTCTGCTGTTTAATACTAGCTCTGCCCGTCAACAGATATTATAAAAGAAAGGTGCACATGCCTTAATATGCAGTGAAGCCCGCATCCGCAAAATATAATCTTATCTGATGAGAGGTCCAATGAGACGACAGAAGATGAAAAAAATGGGCCATTATTACTTGTGCCCACAGTTTATAAAGTCACTTATAGTGTCCCAGTATAGGAGCTATCGAAAGACCTAGCAGCTCAGTGAGAATTATGAGGTTGGTTTTTGCTCTAGGCACCCTGTCTATCAGTTATGTACTGTGCCTGATCACTTCGTTTGATTCTATTAAATTAGCTCAGTCCAATCACCATGTTGTTTGTATCATTGTAAATTATGTCAAGCTCTGGTATATAAGACAAGTGCCTTCTGAAAGAGTAATGCAGCCCGACTACAAAAGCCAAATGTTTGCAACTCCCGGATGATAAATTTTTCAATGGCCTTCAATCCCCCCTCCTCCCTCGCCCATGTGGATTGTACCGTAGTCAATAATACGACAAGCCTTTCGCTTCAATTACTTTACTACGATACGTTAAACATACTACAACTACAACAGTCGAAGCAAGTATGTACAGCGAGTTAGAATTCATACAGTTAGATAGTCAGGACGGCTTCGGGTTCACCGACAGCGCTGGCCTACAGGAGACCTCTCGGACCAGGAGAGCGTCTCTCTCGCACTCAAAAACAGATCTCTTCTCTTGGACTATTGGGGTCTTCTTTTATACTGTTGGCGAATTCAAAAGGCTTTCTCCGGCGTTTGAAGTGCTCGTAAGTGTTCAAAGTTTATGGGATTCTAAATGTCACTATAGTGTCAAAAATCTCAAAAGCCCCCGAACCACTCTGGGATTTATGCGTTCTATAACGTCAGAACCGCACATTACAAGAACTTTATGGCATCTTATCCTAGAGTTTATGAGACCGCCCAGATCAACAGATCGCCGATAGATGACATGTTGAGGGGTAGGAACGGGGCATCGCATACTTATATAATTACAAATTTCGTGTAGTAATGGAAACAATGTCACAGGATATTAGATGTGGCAGTCAGTAATGTTTAAGATTTCTTTCAGCCCGCTTTAGAATCCACCTATTCCTGTCTGTCTGATTCCTTTACTTCATAAGTCTATGGAGGGATTCAATTTTTTTCATAACGTTTTCACTTTATGGTAACGTCACTAACCGATTTCTGGAGCTTATTGTAGTAAAGCGCTTTTAAATAAAAAGCTGGCTTTATTACATGTTTGCGATAAAGGTCAGAATCAAATTTATCGCCGACAGATAATTATAGAGTTGAGTGGGGTAATTTAGGACGTAGCCGGTTGCAAGACAGTTTTATGAGTTTTTGAAGAGGGGAAAGTCTGAGATGGAGACACAGATAAGGTGACGGAACCAAACGATGACGTTATAGTTACAAAAGCCTTTTATTGTTAGATTTATGGCAGTACGGTTCGTATAGGAGTCATTTTGAAAACCAGGTGGTCGCAAGGATAAGCAAGTGAGGGCGTAACGTTTTTGAGTTAAGAAGCCAATGAGAAGGTGAGAGAGGGAGTACAGCAAATAAAAAGTTTACGGTGGCCGTATTGGCTGATGGAAGTTTATGAGAAGGTGGAGTCTTAAGTATGAAAGGGATTATTAAAATAATATATTGGAGAGTTTTTTTAAAAAAAGAGAGAGAGAGAGTCTTGATCGGGGAGGCTATAGGTCCCCATCTCCAGCACGTCTTAAATAAACGTAAGTGGACTTGAGGAGTCCACATAAACCTGTTAAGGCATCTGCGAGACTGCGTTGACCAAGTAAAATAAAGAGGTCCGCACCCAGAATTGCAGACGAGACCAAGAGACTCAGCTCCCGTGCCCCAGCCGAGAAGTTAAACGATTAGAAGAGCCCCACCATCCCGTTTCACGACGTGCAGAAGTACCCAGCGCCCGTGCAAAGATAGTGAAGGTACGCGCCAAGGAGAGCCCAACTACAATTGATCGACAGAAAAGAGGTGGTAGTTCACCGTGAAAGAAATAAAGTTAGCCCCCTGCCCGGCGTAGCAACGTGATCCCTGACCGTAGGCGAGGCGAAATGGCCAAGAGAGTACTTTGAGTTGATGAAGGTTAATTGGGTGAGTGTTAAATAAATGATTTTGATTTGTTCAGTTCCGACTCAGGCAAAGTGAATTTAGTTTTTTTTTCGTGAGCAAGGAGTTTTTTAGTGAAAAGGTTTAGTGTTGAACGATTAGTAAAGTATTTAGTTCTTGCGCTCGGGACGCTCCCTACCCTTAGCAAAGTGATTTTAAAATATAAATTGTGAAAGATAAAAATTATTATTGAGCATTGTTTTCGGAAAATGAAAGATTCTTTTGTTACATGCAAATATTAAGTGTGTAAATAAACAAAATTTTCTTATGTTAAACTTTTTGGTCTGTCTAGATTGAAAGTTGTTGTTGTTAATTTACAATAGTCTAAGACTGAGAATAGTAGTTAGTTTTGTTCGGTTGCTAAATTCGACATCCAGAGCTTTGGGTTGGATTCAAGAAAATAAATATTAAACACAACGCACCCAAAAAAATCCTAAGACAAATTGTACTAACCCAAATAAATTTACGATCCGAGCCCAATTGACTTTAAAAACTGGATGTAGCAACACGACACTTATATTCTACTTGGAAATCTCTCCGACTAGAAGAACGTACATGTAAGCTTATACTATGATGTTACGCTGTAAATAGCATGAAACTCTGTTTTCACTTATCACGAAGGTAAAAAAAAAAATTATGTTGATTAAGGAAACATGTTCCGTTTTACACAGCGCTGTCCACATATTTTCGTATCACACGGGCAGGGAAATAAGAATTTAATAGGCGTTCAAAGCATTTCGATTGGTGTAGTATATTTAAATTATGGTTCAAGGGTTGGTTTGGAGCTCTGTGGTCATCTTTCGGAACACGCGGACTAAATTCGCCCGGACCTACAGCCTAAAGCCTACACCTGACGGCAGCAAACATCCATGCGTATCACGGGAACCAGATCATCATGCTGCTTCCACATACATGCAGACAATTCTACAGTACGCACCTCTCCCCCCCCCGACACCTGTTGACACATTTTGGGGTCGATTAGTCACGCTCCTCCCCAAAGCGATGTGTGAAGGAACACTAGACTGTCTTCCAGACATTCTCCCATTTAGAACCCCCCCCAAGGTCCCTCGTGTCTCTTTGATGATCTGTGCGAAAAACGCTCGATTTGGGGGGGGGGGGGTTCTAAATGGGGGAATGTCTGGAAGACAGTCTGGTATCACTGTAGAGCAAACTGTCCCATAAATCTCTGGTTTCCCCCCAAGAATTCTATGCAGTGCAGATGTGTGTGGCCGCAGTATAAGACTTTGGTTCCGAAAATTACCTCCCTAGCCCTTCGGCTAACGTCCGGCCAAAGAAAGGAAAATCTGTTGATATCCTATTGCTATTTGCTGTTTTGCATAATAAAAGTAACATTCCCATTAACTAATCGAAAGTTAAGAATCTGTGCTTTTAAAAGCTTATTTAGAAACTGAAAACAATTGAAAATAAATTTTTAAAAATCCACAGATTTCCAAGCAATTCATTACAGGCAAAAGCTTTTCATCTTGCTATTAAATGAAAAACTCGTATTTACTGTTATTTTTAATTTATTTAAAAGCGGGTTCTAAAAATTGTAAACGATACGTAATGTTCTAGAATTCGGTATTGTAATTTTGAACTGTATCATCTCTTAAGCGAAATCTATTCGTAAAGGAAAATATGAGAGGAATTCGAAAATATTCTTTTCGACTTATCTTGATGGTGTCTGATCTTGATCGTCAATGCATCTATCCTAAAACTGAATATTCTAAGTTGGATACCTGGAACACTTAATTTTTATTTTAAACAATTAGATAAATGAAATGTTTGAAAATAGTCATTCAAAGGCTTTAAAAATACTCATAAATAAATAGCTTTTTTCTTTACATTTAGGTACTTTGCTCATTCAATAATTCCCCCAAGCAACAGATAATCACAAATTAAATAATTTCTTGAAAAGTTAATTGATTTTCTCTGCTTCAATTAAATTCTTAATAAAGTTGGATAGCCAAGGAAAAAAAGTTCAATAAAAACGAAAACTCGCAAAACATATAGATTCGTCTTGAAAAGTATACGGAAGTATCTAATGGAAAAAAAGGGAAAGTTAATTAGTTTTCCTCTGTTCTGGCTTATTTTTTATTGAAATCTTTTTATCGGAATCAAATTAATCCTTTTGTAATAGTCTCTAACCTTTTAAGACGATCTTATTAGGATAGGTTTTAAAATTGACATTTTAAAAGAAATAGCAAAAGACTCTCTAAATTCTATTACGTAAAACACTTACCTATGGTATTTATGGTTACGGCCATGTAAGATAAATTATATTTTTCAAACATTATATTACTTCCTATTGAATCGAATATCATATCCTAATATCTTAATCGAAATTAAATTAATATATCTCGATTAGTCTCTAATCTCATTAATACTCTTGATTACTTAATTCTTTTATTAAGATAGGTTTTAAGATTGACGTTTAGTAAAACTACCATAGATTGTCAAAATACTTAGCTCATCCAGAAAGTAAGTACCATTTGGGAATTTAAAAAAGATTAGCAATTTGTTTTCATTTGTATTTTATTGCATAAAAATCTACACACCTTAAACTACTTTTCCACTTATTCACCATGCGAATTTACGCATGTGTCATATCTTGGCACTAATTAACCCTCAGGGGCAACAAACTCCCCCGTTTGCACGGATGATATTTTTTCCCCAATTTTTTTTAACTTAAAGAATCTTGAAAATTTTTCCAAATAAAGGTTGCAAAATATTTTTACTTCTTTAAACTGATAACAGGTGGCAGTACTAACCATTTTTCTGCTCATTTAACTGGAATACATTGTATGAAAGTGAAAAAAAAGACTAGATTTAGGCGTTTGTACTGCGCAAACGGCGCCGTTCAAAGGGTTGAAACATACCCGCTTCGTAGAATTCGGCCGCCTGCGACCTCAACAAGTTCTGGACGTTTACCTAGATCTCATTATCACTTGCAAAGTGCTGGCTGGCAAGAAATTGTTTGAGATGAGAAGGCAAATGGAAGTCGGATGAAGCTAAGTCCGGACTATGATAGAAGTGTGACAGAATTGTTCCCAGCGAAATGAATCAACCAGCGTCGTCGTTACACGTGCTGTATGCGGTCGCGCGTTATCATCCACGAACACAATACCAGAAGTCAGTCCAAGCCTTTTGTTCAGTAACTTCTTCAATGTCTCACAGTAAGCTGTTGTGCCTCGTTCCATCCAGTGCACTAACAAAATTCCTTGCCAGTCCCAAAAGACGGTGCACACGATTTTCTTGGTGAGACGATGAATTTCACAAGGTCGAACATTTCTCGCATTCAAAAACTTGATAGCGGCTCTAATTTCAAAGCTGGCGGGCCGATCGATTGTTTTGAACATGATTACCAACAAATAACGACCTCAAACGTTAACGTAACCAAACAAAACGGCTAGGCTAATTCGTTCTCGAATTGAAGTATGCAACTACGCCTGCGCGACCTTCGTGCTGTCAGATGCGCGGGAGATATGCGCAAACGGTACTTACTTTCTGGATGAGCTAAGTGTTATTACTAGGGATACGTAATTTTCGTATTTAAGAAATAGATGTGAATAAATGCGAAATTTGCCGATATGAGTGAATAAATGCGAAAATTATTTTTTTACTACTTTTCGGCGAAAAATCGCCGATAAACGGTTTTTTAAGCGAAATTAGGTAATAATAGTAATAATTTATTAACATAGTAATTGCTTATCTAAGACCATCCACGATCTTTAACTGAGATATCTCTTAAAATTTGCTTATTACTTATTGCTAAAGACTTTAGGAAGATAATGTGGAGACTACTACAATGTTAGATTTTAACTAAGAATTTTGATATTTACACCTAACCAAGTAAGTAAAATTGTGATTTTTTTTAATAAATGCGAAATTTTTGAATTTATATATATTTTGGGGGAAATAAAGGCGAAATTTTATATATTGTTAATGTTTTTTTTTTTTTTTGCGAAATCACGATTTTTTTATGCGAAATTTACTTTCCCCTAATTATTACGTAAAATACTTTACTTACGTCAACGGTCATTTAAAAACAGTTTACATATTACGAACATTATCAACAGTAAATCATCAGAATCTATTTTAAAGGTAATGTTACGTTTTCCCAATTAGGTATTTTACATTATCTTAAATCTTTATTTGATACTAGCTGAAGTACCCGGCGATTCCCGGGATTTTAAGAATGTTTGTTGTTAACCAAAATCAATTTAAAAATTAACACAGTATAAATAACATAAAAAATATATGTGAAATGTTATACACGTCTCAGAATTTCAGCCTTTCATCATTGTAATACTAAAATCTGAAAAGTAAAAATGTCAAATTCTCTAATGTTTGTTAACCAAAATTAATTTAAAACTAAGCACAGTATAAATAACAGAAAAAAAAAAACCTTGTGAAATCTATAAATATATAAATTTATAATAAACTCCTCAGAATTCAGCTAGAATTAGCCTTTCATCATTGGGGTAAAAAAAAGAAGCTGCAATTACAGGTTCAGCAGAAATTTCCAATAGAACAATGATATGACTGCAGCGTTGCCTCTTAAAAAATGAAGTGTTTGATTGAGGGCTGCAAACCATTCAACTCCTCTCCACATTTAACACCTATAAACATCCTCTACATATTAAATTCCTTTTCTCTCCATAATAAACTCCTCAGAATTTTGGTATATTCAGCCTTTCATCATAGTACCACTAAAAACTGAAACATCCTCTCCAGAAATATAAATTTATTAATTTCAATAATTAAACACACACAAATGTATAAATTACGCAAAAGTTTGTTAACCAGCATTTGAATAATTCGTAAATGAAAAAGCATATGAAAATAAAGATAAGAACTTCCGGAATCGAAATCAATTACCCTTAATTTTTAATTAATAAAAAACCAGCATAATATGAATAAAAACGATAGTTGTTTAAAACCATATGAAAATAAAGCTATTATAAAGATAATAATAAAAAATGCGTAAGAAAATAATGCTCGCGCATGAAGTTAACGTTACGATATAAAGATAGTAATAATAATATAAATCGCGTGCATAAAATATTTAGCCTTTCAAGCGAAATAAATTAATTTTTAGAAAAAAAACTACTTTTAATCGAGAAATTAAATACATTGCACAAAATTTTGATTTTACCAACTTTCCACCCTACAATTTCAACCCTACTTCTTTTAAATAGGGTGTAAATATAAAGTTTTAACAGCCAATTGAATGCCAGTTAAAAACGATTGTTGTTTAAAATCATATGAAAATTACGCTTATTATAAACATAATAAAAAAAAGCATAGGAAAATAATGTATGCGCATGAAGTTACCGTTACTATATAAAGATAGTAATAAAAATCTATATATATAAAACAGTTCCGTAACTGACTAACTGACTGATTGACTGACTGACATACAAAGTACAGACCAAACCGCTGAACCTAAAGGACTGAAATTTTGCATGGCGATTCTTCTTATAATGTAGGGGTGCACTAAGAAAGATTTTTGAAAAAATTTTCTTAGATTTTTTTAAATTAAATTTTTAATCTGTTTTTTGTAACTTTTTTCAAGTTTGCATTTAAAATAATAATTTGAGGGTTGTAAAATTTATATCACGAAAAAGATCATAAAAATTCCTTTAAAATGAAATTCTTTTCGAATCTGGACGATTATCTGGACGTGTACCTGTTCAGCTGAGTCACACTTAACTGATTGTTTATTAAAAAATTTGGGCTATTGATGACCTTGATATTTTTGAGACCCGGGTTTTAATTTTACACGGGAAAAATCTCTCTTTAATTATTGACAAGTAATGCAATACATAGAAGGTGTGTACCTCTACAGTAAACTTTACAGAAGACATTTCTTATTATTAACAATTTTATTAATCTTTTTAAATTTACTGATAAAATATGGTAAGGATATCAGAGGAATATTAAGTTAGTTTTACCTATTGAATAAAGTTTAAACTACAATGCAATAAAGCGATCTACAATTCTTAGTAATAATTAAAGTACATAAAAAATAAAATATATCTATGGGTACAAATGTCATGAAAGGACGATAGAAATTTTACACCAATCTCACACAAATCTTGTTAGCATAATTAAACAAATTTGTAACTATATGTTAATGTTATGAAATTAACACCCAATTTAATTTTTATCCCATTGTTTTTCCTCTTGAGATTTAATTTTCTTAGAAAAAAATTATTTTAGATGAGGGAGCATGTAGCTATTTTCAGTAACTATTGACATCCGTTATAAACTTACTAGCTGAAAACCCGCGCTTCGCTACGGAGTACATTCAAAGTCAATACAACGGTCAATGTATCGAATTAATGCCAAAAAAATAAATATAAATATTTATAATAAATGCGACGATCAATATATACAATTGATGTAATACATATATATATATATATATATATATATATTTATAAAAAATCGTAAGGGATTTTTTTTTATAATATCCAATCGTCTGCCGCATTAAAAAGAAAAGGAATATTTTTTTTTGTCTATTTAGTTGTTGTGCACGCGACGATAAATTTATTTAAAGTACCAGAAAAAGAAATCACGTGATCGGCATTTAATAAATTAAATTCTAAAAATGAATCTTTAAAAATTCACCAGAAATTAGAAAACGGAGGTAAAGGTTCGAAAAAGAAGTTATTTTAAAAGAATTTTTATGATCTTTTTCGTGATATAAATTTTATAACCCTAAAATTATTATTTTAAATGCAAACTTAAAAAAAGTTATAAAAACAGCTTAAAAATTCAATTTTAAAAAATCTAAGAAGAATTTTTCAAGAATCTTTCTTAGTGCACCCCTACACCATGAGAAGAATCGCCATGCAAAATATCAGCCCTTTAGGTCCAGCGGTTTAGTCTGTGCGTTGTATGTCAGTGAGTCAGTTACGGAACTGTTTTATATACACTGCTGGCCACCCAAATTGCAACACCAAGAAAGACAAGAGATATCACAACAAAATTTATTTTGTAGATAACATGTTCACCAAGTATCAAATGATTAAATTTATAGACTTCTGTGAAGTGTAGTTCCTGCCAAAATCAGTAACCAGAGTAGCCGCCATTGTTGGAGATCACCGCTGCCACACGCCTCGGCATTGATTCAAAGAGACTTTGGATGAGTTCTTGGGGTACAGCAGACCAAGCAGCTTCCACACGTTTCCAAAGTTGATCTGCTGTGGCAGCTGGGGATGGAATCTGGGTCAATCGTAGAGCAACCATGGACCACGTGTTTTCTATCGGCGAAAGATCCGGAGAGCGAGGCGGCCAGGGAAGCAATTCAATCAGGCGATTGACGAAGAACCGTTGGACAATGCGTGCCACGTGTGGTCGCGCATTATCCTGTTGAAATATGGCTAAGGGCAAGCCCTGAAGGTAAGGAAGGACAACTGGCTCCAACACCTCGGAGATGTAGCGTTGTCTGTTTAACGTACCGGCAATGCGTACTAGAGGTGTGCGAGAGTGATATCCAATACCGCCCCATACCATAATACCCGGTGCAGGACCAGTGTGGCGGTGCATAACGCAGCTGTTCAGCATCCTCTCTTCACGGTGTCTCCAGACTCGAATGCGACAATCGTGGTGTTGCAGACAGAAGCGTGACTCGTCAGTAAAGACAATTTCATTCCATTCTGCCGTCCACATCCTTCTGTCATCGCACCATTGGTGGCGGAGACGTCTGTGGTTCTGCGTCAAGGGTAGACAAAGCAATGGACGTCTTGCGGACAGACCACTCTGCTGTAAACGGCGTCGAATGGTACGCGCAGACACTGGATGATGCGTTACAGACTGCATGTGCTGTGCTATGGTTCGTGATGTGACTGAGCGATCCGTCATTGCCATGCGCACAATTTGCCTGTCATCACGTGAAGTGGTGCGCTGAGGTCGATGCGATCGAACACGCCGGTCCGTCGTACCCTCCTGCATCCAACGACCACATATCCGCATTACAGTTGCTTGGTTTCGTCCAACACGACTACCGATTTCCCTGAAAGATAATCCACAATCTAGGTAGGCCACTATCCTTCCTCTGTCGAACTCGGATACTTGATCAAAAGATGATCGCTGTTTTCGACGAGGCATAATTGATCGTATTTTTTGAAAAAACTACAAGAAAAACACAATTGCCGAACTTGAAATCGTCGAAATCTCCAAGCCTTAAATAGTGCTTTGAAGTGGCGCCACAGGCTCGCGTGATGTGCGTCTGCGCAGAAATTCTAATCATTTGCATATCTCACCTCCGCTAATGCATGTTGTAAATTTCATGTTATTTGCATGTTTCCTTCAGGGTGTTGCATTTACAGTGGCCAGCATTGTATATAGATTGGAGTATTTGAAGTAATAAAAGGAACATATCGTCCTGGCAGGTTGAAAGTGGCCAAATTTCTGCAAGTTGAGTGGCGCGTACGTGAAAGAAGTGGAAGATACTTTACAATAAAAGTATCTTGCATTAAGTTTCTTTCATTCCTTTAAAGTTTATTTTTAACACCTGAAGGGAAGTTGTAATTAAATTTTAAAAAGTGATACGGGTTGAACACGTGAATAATCGCTTATATTTCGGATCTTGTGCTGTTGCATGATTAAATTTTCCTGGGAAAAAAAAAGAAAAGTGCCACAAAATTAGAAAAGTATAAATATATCAATCATCAAACATCAGAAACGTCTCAACACAGAAATTGGAGCCAAAATTCCTTAAAAATCGAGTGCTATATTAATTACATCTACGAAAGTTGCTCGTAATTCCAAAAAAAAATGAAATCAATCAATTCACGGGACCAGTACTGAAAACAATTTTTCCCTTACATGAAAGTCATTATCTTTAGATGTGACGTCAACAAGCTGTCGATCAATTTCAATTCATGCTTGCGATTTTTTTTCTGTCTCTATCGATTTATGCTAATCTCTGACAGATCTTCTATTTTTGTCATTTTATTTAGGTGTCTGATGTAACTGGCGGTTTTTGTATTCATCATAACTCTTAACAATTTAGCGTACCAATTTTTCGTGATTTAATTTATCTCTTTCATGTACTAGTTTCCTTCGATAATCTCACTTCCATGTTGCGGCCGTTTAGACTGAGGAATTTATTGTCCGCGGCAGAGATGTAAAGCAACCATTAATTGTTTATGCAATGTATCTATAGGGCAGTGTCTCGCAGCATGTCACATCTCAACTCTTGCAGATTTTACTTCTTGTTTGGCGAGGAGTGGCAAAACATTGCATAATTGAACAGGGCTTTCAATGAGCATTCTTACAGCTTGTTGAATAAAATGCTCTCAGATTACGCAAAGTCTTTAGATACGGTATCTAAACAAAGGTATATCACTAAATTAAACATTCAGGTACAGCCCGGAAAGGTTTATTCGGTACGTGACCCGTATTTATTGACAGAGGAAGACTGGAGTTACGATACGAGACGCTGGCCTGAAGTAACTTATCCTGATATCTATACATATCTCAACATAATAATAATCATTCTTAACGAAATAATGATTATATTCTCTTAAAACTTGCGAAATATTGAAAAAAGGTGTTAAAATACCTGTTACGTACAACTAATATGAGGAATTTTATAAATAAACTTAAATTATTTAACTCAAAATGAAGGTATCGTTCAAACACACATGCAAACGCATAGGAACGGCTTCTGTTTTCTGCCACCCGATAATCACGTGATCTATAGTAGACGAAAACTGACGTAGCCAGTGACGTTGCGACGTTTCGCCTTATTGAAGGTAGTGGATTACGCTAAGCTGTTTATGAAGTACATTTAATATATCGTACCACTGTATTTATTTGTCAACTTATAAACACATGCGTTGAGTGTTATTGAAGCATGAATATAGGTAGTTCTTATAAAATTTCAGTACGGAATTATTGCTCTTTGGATGAGGAGTGAATATCGTCAAAAGCTGCAGTAACATAGCTGTTGTGAGTCGAAACGAAGAATGTTGTGTTTGTAGAAATTTGATAGATAACTAAACGGAACAACGTTGTGAAGGCAGACAAAAATAAACGTACCAATAAAAGCTTTTTCAGATTTGCCTTAAAAAATTTCTGATCATAATGTAGAATATATATCTAAAATATTTCGAAAAATTCTTTAGCTCATGATATAATTTTTATACAACATATAATATGTGGCGTAAGTATTTTCACAGTATATAATAGTTTTGCATAGTAAAAAATCTTGAAAAAGAATTAATCGCCATCATAACTCTCTTATCCCATTAAACATTAAAATAATAACAAGATAAAAAGAACTTTTTATATACCATGTTTTTAAATTTTCTGTTTAATCATATAAACTTGACGATTCTATGTATTAATAAATACTTTTTTACAATTTTTTTGATGAATTATCCCATCCACTTGTAAGAAAATGAAGTTAATTGGAAGTTAACTTGCGTTTAACTTTTCGTTCCCGTTCCGGCCGACAGATGGCTGCACCAGTCTACAAAACAAAATTAACTGAAAATAATAAAAACATTGTAAAAATCTGCTGAAAGATGGATAAAAGTATTTAAAAAATGCATTGTCATCGTGTTCTGAGCTATTCTAAAAGTTTCAAATGTCTAGCTATTCGGGAAGTTAGTTAAAAATCGATTGCAAGCTTTGTACTGGACAAACACACCCACAAGAAAGCAAGTTATTAAAATATGGTAATAAAAATACAAGGTTATTGCAACCATGGTAGTAACAAACAAGAAGTGATAGATGAACAGTTTTACTCAACACATAAATGCACTGTAACTTATGTAGTTGAAATAAAGGCAGTTAAAACTTGATATGATTACCTTCAAGTAATTCAGCAGACTCCTTATCCAAAATCAAATTTATGCTGCACTAAGCAGCGTATACCAAGAGTAACTTCAGCAATAACGCGAGTAATTTTGAAGAGTAGCTCTTTCAAGTTGCATGAAAAGCCTTTAATGGTTTTAAGTCATGTTGAATTCAATTTCCTGAGACAAACGTTTGATTGACTTCCTACAATTGCTGCCAGATATTTGCCGGATTTCTTCCAAAAAAGCATTTGGAACATGGACTCTTCCTGTTTTCGTTTGATAACGCAAAAAACTACCTATTTACGGACCCCGTACAAAACATGTGCCCTCTGGGATGTTTTTCTGTATTTTAAGTGAAAATTCCACTGAACTAGAGCTGTATACTTCATTTCTTCAATCACAGACACACAACGTGTTCACTCTCTGCGACATCGAAAGTCGACATTTTCACATGGTGTGACATATCACCATTAGCGTAACATATCACGCTAAATAGTGTCGGAGTTTTACCAATAAACTTTATGCGATCAGAAGTTCTAGCACTTCTTTACTGTATTACTCATCGGAGTCTCATTTATTATTATTTGTTCTCCTGAAAATTTGATACCTCCCTGTAGAAGAGCTGAATGTTATAATTCACCGCGGCCAATAATAAAACTCTTATAACACCTTCAGAGGCAAAAAAATAAATAAAGACTTGAACACTAAGGTGGTGTAATCTCATTGACACCTCGGCCCCCTCCGCTTTCCATGAATCACTGAAGACCAGCCGCTACGTAGCAATACCGGAATACGCAGTCGAGGGTTAATTTCCCAGGTTCGGTGACATTTTTCATTGGTGTAGGGCTCGAGGATGCCTGATATGCAGTACAGATCTACAATCCACTCAAGGCACCCCAAGCCCCTCTAAGGTGGTGTAAAAGAAAAGCCGTCTGTATGGCCATTGATAGGGATCAAAAGACTATAAATATTGCAAGATAGATGGCGAAGTTATTTTATGGCCCACAATAAAACTTTCAGATAATGGTCAAAGTTGTATTTCAAACAAAAATTATGGTAGGGAGGGACTTGGTAGACGGTGAACATGAGCAGTGAAATAAGGGACCAATTGGGGAAGGAACTGCTAAGAGAAAAGCAGCCTACTGTCCAATGAGAGAAAAAGGGGCGGGCCAAAATGGTCCCGGTAAACGGACAACAGCCCCATCCCCCCCCCCAAAAAAAAAGAAAGAGAGAAAGAGAGAAGGTCGACAGATTTCGCTTGCGGTTCCCTGAAGCTCGGACGTTATAGAGGACCGATGGAGCTGTCTCGGAGTCTAGCTAACAGTCCTGGAATCCGACATGATGCTGCTGCATATGACATGATGTGGGCCCCTGTCAACGAAATCATTCATCGCTGTATTCTTCAATAGTAGTAAATACCTCCCGAAAGATCCTAGAAATAATTGCTCTGATCGAATATTTTGCCTCTGCTTCTGATTCCTCATGTATTAAATGATAACATGAAGGGGATCCTTATTCTACTATTAAATTCCCTTTAAAAGAATTTTTGGTATTGTCAAATATATATATGATAAAGACCAATTCTCTGTGGTTCCTTGCTTGCCCTAACACATGCACGCATCCATTTTTCTAAAGTTCTTTTACAACCTATACTCCCCGCTCTCTCCCCAGATTTTCCTTCTCTTACTGAGTCCAGAATGGGGAGATATCTTCATTTATCTATATATATATAAAACAGTTCCGTAACTGACTGACTGATTGATTGACTGACATACAACGCACAGACCAAACCGCTGGACCTAAAGGGCTGAAATTTTGCATGGCGATTCTTCTTATAGTGAGGGGTGCACTAAGAAAGATTTTTGAAAAATTCTTCTTAGATTTTTTTAAATTAAATTTTTAAGCTGTTTTTGTAACTTTTTTTTGAGTTTGCATTTAAAATAATAATTTGAGAGTTCTGAAATTTATATCACGAGAATGATAATAAAAATTCCTTTTAAATAAAATCTTTTTCGAATCTTTTTTCCTCCCTTTTCTGATTTTTGGTGAATTTTTAAAGATTAAATTTTAGAATTTAATTTATTAAATGCCGATCACGCGATTTCTTTTCTGGTACTTTAAATAAATTTATCGTCACATCCATAACAATGAAATACACAAAAAATATTTTTCCCTTGCTAATGTGGCTGACGATTGGACATTATCGAAAAAAATATTAAAATACAAAAAAAGTTATTATGTTCCTCAAACTGTACTGTATTAACTGTACTATATTATTTAGTGTGTCCTATTACATTTAATTTGAATACTTTCTTCTACATTATTTTGTCTATAAAAATATCCCTTGCGATTTTTTTATAAATATATTTTTTGTTTATTTTTACATCAATTATATACATTGATCGGCATATTTATTATATAAATATTGGCATTAATTGCATACATTGACCTTTTTTTTAATTTGAATGTACTCCGTAGCGAAGTGTGGGTTTTAAGCTAGTAAATACATAAAGATATTTTGTTGCTCTTGTTTTTGTTTTTCTCTTTTTAAGGAGTAATCTTTTAACATTTTAATAGCACAAGAGATGAGCAGTACATTTTCAGAAACAAATTGGAAATTATTTTAATGTACACTGCATTAAAAAATTATTTTCTTCAGAAACAACGAGTAACTATAATGATATTTGTCCCTACTTGTTAAATTGTGCAATAGCGTACACATTTAAAGTAATTATTAGAAAATTAATATGTTTATATTCATAAAAGATTTAAATGTTATAAAATAATTGCTGTTTGAATAAGCAGTTATCGGAAATAAACAGTAACATTGCTTCCGAGAAAAAGCATACTAATTACATATTTAAGTTATTAATATATTTAACTCATGGATATTTCATAACATTATCCTACAGCAAATTCGTTAACATTTTTTGTTTTTTTCCAAATTTAACAACCATTAGCTATCTGGTTCTGAATTAATGATGATAATTCTCTTCATTTAAAATGAATAGAACCTGAAAAATTCTGGAAGCACTACAATACAAGTATATTCAATTAAAGAACTGTCATTATCTAAATGAACCAGTGGTATAAATTAAGGTTTAAATATTCATGAAATTACTTCGGATTAGACAAGTCATCACAGATTTAACATAGACACTCAGACAAGTTCTGCTGTATGTGTGACTGTCATGTTTGGGTTAAAAGCAATTGAAGAAAATTTTAGAACAGAGATTTCCAATTTTTTTTAAATTATGCACTTTAGTGCGGAGAAAAACTTTAATGTATCACCACGATAAATTTTTTCAAACCGTATTTCTTAAAGAAATATAATATTTGTTCAGAAAATAATTTAGAAAGTGTTTAATGTCATAAAATTAAAGATGCCTGAAATATTCCGAATGTCTGAGAGAAGTAAAATTCTTTATTGACTTTACATTAAACTTCTTGAGGATCGTTATGATCAGAAAAGAAAAAAAAATTAAGCCAAAAAGTATGTAGAAGCATTTTCAATATTTTCCTTGGAAGTTTTTTTACTAATGATGAAATAACGAAAATAAATATCGGAACAAAAATATTTCTAGATAAAATAAAATTTCTGTCTAAATTGATAGTCTATGAATTCTTAAAAGTTTTCAGTAAATAAGTATGGATCTTCATGGTTTGACGGAGTTTCCCAATTTATAAGTAACTAGCGGCCCGTCCCGACTTTGTCCGGGTTGAACAAAATATTATACCAATAAATTTCCAGTTGATAGCCAATAAATTGTAAATGTTTTTTTACCTAATAATAACCTAAGTAAATTAAATGAGGTTAAATTAATGTTACGTTAGTTAATAATTAAAAGTAATTTTTTAAAAGAAAAAGGAGTGCCGGAGAACGGCTAGGTTCGAACCGCTACCGTCAGAACAGAAGCCCACCGCGATAGCACCAAGCTAAGGATCGTTGAAACCTTCGGCACAAAAAGCACTAGAAGATAGTAGCGGTAACAATGGAGATTGTTAGGATTAAGCCCTAACTTTATTTCTACTGATCAGATATACATAATATATAGCCTATGTCCATCTGGAATAATGTACCTTTCAAACAGTGAAGGAATTTTTCAAATAGGTGCAGTGGTTCTGGAGATTACCCTCCACATACAAAATCGCTCTCTCTTTATATATAAGTATAGATAAAGTTGAATTCCAGTTTATAAGTAATATAGTTTAATTCAGTAATGCAGTTTTCCACTGTTTTAGGAGCACTAAATTTTCCCTATCCATGTACACCACAGAAAACTGAACAAAATTCGCCTTCAAATTTATCAAAGAAATCAATTTCCTAATATTTAATGTTCTCATATCTATGAAGAATAAATATTATTAAAGAAGTTTTTAATGTTATAATATGAAATGTCTGAAATAAAAATATTTCGGATGTCTCAAACATATAAAGCTCTTTTCTGAAACAAACTATCGCTTAGTGAGAATCATTATGAAAAAAAATGAAACAAAATAAGGTAAAGCATGTGTAGAAATTCACCAATTATCCTTGAAGCGCTGCTCACATGCTTCCTAAAAGTAGGGTAAAAAAATATCTTTCAAAAGTCTGATGTCCAATGAATTCGAATAACGGTGCTCTGTGTACCTTAAGAATCCTCCAAAAATTTATTTAATAGTTCAAAGTATCGTAAAATAGCCCATTCAATTTGTCACTCCAGATGATTTAATTTTGATTAATTTCTACAATAAAAATAACTGCCTGTCATTTTCTGCTCCCACCATAAACTGAGTTTATGGTCTCACTTAACAAATCGTAATAACGATATTAACGAAATTTTCGAAAATTTATCGAAGCAATAACTATCATCTTTATGACAAGTCCTGAAACGTTTCTATCCTCCGATAAGATGGTTTCCAAGTTACACGGTTACATGGAGATACTTGGAAAAATATGGCATATTTTTCGAGTGCGTTGCAGTGCGCACGAAGATAACTGTGTCTTACTTTTTCGTGCGCAGGAATCCTGTTTTTACTTGAAATGTAAACACTCATCTGTTGTAACTGGAAAATGCGGTGGATCAACATTTGACTTACATTAAAACTTCACTCACGGTGTAATAAAAACAAAAATTGATGTTAAAAAATATTATTTCAAAAGTTCTGACCATAAAAAATATTTTATAACTATCAAAATGGATGATTTGTAACCACTGAATCAAAAATCGGGAACATCGCAGAAATTCAGAAAAATGGGAAGTAGGAAATAATGAAACAAGTATTATTTATATCTATTGATTTATGCTTTCATTTATTTCGCTAACCTTCCAGATATTGTTGAGGACTACCCCAGAAACGTTCTTCGAAAACTGTTCGACTGATAAACACAATATCTATATATTTAAGTTGCTAAGCCGACTTTTTGCGCAGTCCGCGTTAGAAAACAACTACATAAATTGACTTCATTTTGGTCTTAAACGAAAGATTGTAATCTGTAGATTTGTCACAAATTTGGTTTTTGTAACCGCAATTTCTATTAATAAGCGATAATTTACAATTAAAAATTGATTTCTGCGCATGCTCAGTGGCATGTTTAAATCTGTCTTTAGAAACTCACTGTTTCTGCGCATGCTCAGCGACATGTTTAAATCTGTCTTTAGAAACTCACTGTTTCTACGCATGCTCAGTGACATGTTTTAATGATAAACACGTTTATTTCGAGGAGTCTCTAGATCTCTCTCTGCCATTTTAATGATAATTATGTTTGTGAAATATAAGATTAAACCTGATAGAAATTGTTTAATTAGCGATAATTTACAATTTAAAATAACTGCTTTCTGCGCATGCTCAGTGACATTTTTAAATCTGGCTTTAGATACTAAGCACGAGGCTTCTTAAAACACATTAATTTTTTTCTGCACGTTTTTATGATTTTCTGCTTTTGGCAATGACGTGTTGAGTATAATTTGTGTATTAGTGCATTTATTTACTATCTAGCCGTCATGTCTTGACGGGTACCAACTAGTCTGTGTTAAGTTAAAAAGTTACTTTTCTTTTTGAGTAAAAACGGCTAAAAGGAACAGAGTTGGTATGTGAATAAAGGTTGCACGGGATTGCACAGTAGTTGAGATAAGGTGAGAGGAGTGGGGAAGTTAGTAGTTGCCGGTGAACTTGGGCTGTTCATCGGCAATGACAACATTGTTAGACTTTTGCAGATTCAGTTAAGCTGTATTTGTTGTTGTTGTTGTACTTAATGCCCCCCTAGCTGGAAGTTCCAGACCAGGTCCTTATAGGCTTCGGGCTGAGTAGTGCGGCTCTGTTTTATAATAGAACCAGAAGGGTCACAGTCGACTTGGCTAGGTGCCACCATAATTTTGACCGACCACCCTCAGGGGCGACATATAGGGGAATCGTACCTTCCCCCACCCACTGATCTCAAAGAAGAACTTTCCAGTCTAGGGATTTAATGGGCCCTTATCTGGCCTAGACACACAGATATTTAATCTTTTCCTGACGGGGTGGGATATTGTATCCCAAAAATACGGACCAAAGATATATATATATATATATATATATATATATATTTATATATATATACATACATACATACATACATACATACATACATACATACATATATATATATATATACATACATACATATATATATATATATATAAATAAATATATATATATATATATATATATATATATATATATATATATATATATATATATATACATACATACATATATATACATATATATATATATACATATATATATACATATATATATATACATATATATATATACATATATATACATACATATATATATACATATATATATATATATATACATATATATATATATATATATACATATATATATATATATACATATATATATATACATATATATACATATATATATATACATATATATATTCATATATACATATATATATATATATATATATATATATATATATATATATATATTCATATATACACAAGCATGTATACATATATATGAAATTTCATCGTAATGGGCCCCATAAGCTAATGTTATAAATGAAATAGCCTTTTGTTGTAACGATACCACTTGCTGAATCTTTAATTTACCCGGATCGTATAGATTTTTAGGTTAGCAAAATTAACTATATTACAGAAATAAAATAACTTCATGATAGTTGAAATAAACTTCACTTCCAAATAACATTCAACTCAGAAAATTGGACTAAGACAAAGGATATTGAGGCAAGAACTAGTTTATTAAAAGATTAACATATTTAGATGACTTACATCTGCTCCTGGTTTATTTACAAGGTAAGGGAGCTTTACCATAACACAATCTTTTATGCCAACACAAAGAGGGAGCACATCTCCCTGGCACTTAATGAATGGGATAAATTCACATATAAAAAGGATTGTCATTTCTTTACATGGTGGTTGGCAAACCAAAAAAAAACTTAAACCTACAAGTGGAGCTCCTTAAATAAAATTTCTTTAAAATGGACTACAAAAAAATAAAATAAAAATAAAACTTGCATTACCTCGCGTCATAAGGGCTGAAAATTAAAATAGAGGGGAAATAGGAAGTAAAGGCATAGTAAAGCAGAAAGCAATCGAGGGGTACCCCGGATGGAAAGTCTTTTACAGCATGGGATGGTCAGCAGGGGCTGCGCATTGTTCCATAGTCCCAGGGCTCTTCCATTCCTTCAATCAAAAGTAGGCCGGGTGTCTTACGGAGAGCGCCGGAGCATGAAAACGTCTCCTGTAGGTTCCTGCCAGCGGGGTAAGAGTGTTCTCTCACATCAGCCGAGCATCCGCCAGCCTAGGCCTCCGCACTCCACTCACGGCGTCTCTTCTGCCTCTGTTCTCCGCGGCCGAAATGTAGTTCCTTGCCGCGCCGTAGCTGTGCCTTAGGGAATGGCCTGTACATGCCTGAAAGGTTATGCATTACCTTCAGCATGCCGAGACTCAACTTATTTTTGCTGTAAAAATTCCCAAAACTGGGTTTCTATAAAGGCGCAAAACTCACACGGAGTTATTGGAGCTCACCGCCTTACGTATCCTTCCGCTACAGAGAATGGTAGGGACGGACGGCTGGAACATCGCTTAACATTCCAGGGGCCTGGGATTTTCAAGCCGCCTCCTCCTCCCTTTGGGAAAACAAGAGCCGCCGTTCGAGAAATGGCACCCAACAACGTATCCAATTACTGGTGTACCGAAAGAAGGATAAAAGATAAGACAAAGAAAGGTTCACCGTTACTAGGCAAGAGAGTTAAAGCTTTAAAAACTGGCTTACGTTTATTAAGATTTTAAAAACAGTTTGCCAAACCACCTAAATTAATTTGCCACCACCTTACAATAGATCAATTTAATTACGTACATTTGCACCTAATTTCACTTCTTAATAATTCATCTACCTCCTGAGACACTTAATTACAATACTAAAGGTTAACGGCACTTGTCTGGGTTCGATGCGAGCACCCTCAGTACCGAAAGCCGACGCGCTACCGATAGGCTACCGCTGGCCCTAAGGTATATTTAATTTCGCGAAGAAGATGATTCTTCTTGTGGTTCTGCATCACCGTGAAGAGAATGTGAGCTAACAAACTTCCTATATTCTCACCAATTTCATATAGAAGCAGTTATGTCCCAGGAAAATGCTTTATACCACAAAAATATTCCCCTTCTATAACTGTAGCAATCCTCGGAGAACTTGATCCTTCTTCAACGGCTACTACTGAACTCGGGCGATCCTAATATAGTAGATAATTCAATGTACGTGGGCCTTCAATAACTGCATCCTATACTTTCAAGTTGCCCGACGATAATTTTGCAACGTACTAAATATTTTTCGATAAAATCCTAGAAATTCTGTTTTGTAATTCTTCGGTCTGAAAATTCTTAGACATGTATAGCACGGTCCAGTGCTTTAAATAATTCTGTTCGGTAGGTGGATTCCATTCTCTTACACATGAATAAGCTCTTGAAACGGAATAATGTAATATACTGGGAAAATTATGCAAGATACATTTTCTAAACTTTATTTCAAAGTTTGCATGCCATATGATATTTAAGGGTTTTATCTACGAAAAACGATTTAAAAAATATTAGCCTTCTTTCACTTTTAAAACTTTAAAAAATTAAAATATTATCTTGCATTCCTCATAAATTGTTTTTATTGACGTTTTAAAGATCATCACGTTTTCATTGCCTCTTACATTTTACAAAAAAAACACATGTAATATCAACATAATTCTCACAAGTAATGAACGCCTCATTTACACACATGGATTTTTTATAAATGCACGCAAAAATTCCGATATTTTGCTGGACATTAGCACTATCGCAACAAGAATTGCGTTATTGAATAACACGGGAAAATAAAAACAACTCATTATTGTCGAATCGGGTAGATTCCTGTCCACCGTAAATTTTATCACAGAATGAGGAGAAACGTAATCTTATTAAATAAAATACAGCTTACGTTAAAGCGTGAATCAATTTATTTCCCTCCTAAATAATCCCGTAAATATTGGGCACCTCTGATCAAGCCAAGTTTGCGTCAAAATTAGAAAAGTAGTACCGCCATTTTAGCACAGTTTCTGATTCACCCTCAATCTGAATAATTTGTCCTTTTATCTCTCTGATTGGGCTGTAGTAAATTGGTGCAAGGTTATCATTCTAAGCTAGTGATATTTATGAGCTTAATGATCTGAAATTTATGCTGTTTTCATTGTATATTTAGTACACTTGTTCGCTTGAATTAAGTGGACAAAGGCAGCGATTTTGCAATCAAACAGCTATTGTATTACACAAAATAAACTTTGATATTCATTGAATCATAAATATTACTTTGAACAGGACTTTTAGAGATAAAATATTACTAGTGATACATTAAAGCAGCCAAAAATATGCTTTGAACTAGCTTAATACCCGTACTTCGCTACGGAGTACATTCAAATTAAATAGAATAGTCACTGTATGCAATTAATGCCAATATATATATATATATATATATATATATGTGGGAAGCGAATTCTTAAGTAATCAATAACTTCACAATGATGCATGAAATTTTAACTATTCTATATTTAAACTAGATTAATATAAAAAGAAGCTATATACAAAAGGATTTCAGTTGAGTTGAGGTAACATCTACACAACAGTCGCTGGCAAATTACAATTATAATTATAGGGGCCGTCTTGCCCAACTTCAGTTACATTCACAGTACAGTACAGGTATAGTTATAGGGCCGTCTGCCCGTTCACTAGCACGACCGTCAGCGTCGGCATCCAGGGGTGAACTGGCGAATAACACCTCTCGCCGCGGGATGGCACTGTCGTCGCCTCGTTCACTCAGCGCTGCGTTGTAATATTTCCATCATCGCTCTGGCATCTTGATGTTTTGGGTCCTCCCAAAACTGCTCGCTCTGTACAGAAATCTAAAAAAAGGAGAAAAGAAAAAAAACAGTATCTAGGACTTAAAGTTATTATGACATTTAATTTTGCTCAGCTGCCCATGGTTTCATGTGATCTGCGGCAGTTGTTGTGACATTCGGTCCATCGTGGTTGCCTAACTTCTGGACATCGAATCTGTCGTTGGACTTTATTTTCGTAATCTTGTAGGGTCCGAAAAATTTAGGTTTCAGTTTAGTTCCAGTTCCAAATTGAGTTTTTTCAATCGCAACGAGTTCTCCAATTTTGTATTGTCTTGCGTTCTTCCTTTTCCGATTAAAATTTTTCTTATTTTCTTCTTGTATTTTCAATATATTCTGTTTTGCTATTTCTCTCATGTTTTCTCGGTCTTCCATACTTGCTTTGATATATTCTTCGTCTAGGATTTCCTTTATCTTTAAATCTTCTTTACCTTTTAATTTAACTCCAGTAAGAAGCTCAAACGGTGTAAATTTTGTTGATCATGAAATGGCACTGTTAATAATTTTTTGAACGGCAGGTACATGCTTATACCACTTGGTTGCATCATCGATGGTTAGTTTCGACAAAATCGGGATGAGGGTTCTGTGCATCCTCTCCACCTGTCCGTTTCCTCTTGGAATTCCGGCTGTTATTTTAACGTGGTCTATATCTTCTTCTTTACAAAATTCCTGAAATTCGTTGGACAAAAATGCACCACCTTTATCTGAAATAATCCTTGACGGGTTTCCAAATGTCGTTTGTTGTAACCTCAGTTTGTCGATGGCATCTTTAGCTGACGTTGATTTTGTGGGGTAGAGCCAAACATACTTCGTAAATGCATCTACCACGGTAAAAATGTGCTGGTACTTTTGTTCGATGAGGGCATTGGTCCAATAAAATCTATGTGGTACGTGCTTAATGGTAAGTTCTCTTTGGGAATCGGATTCAAAAATCCTTCACTTTTTCCGCTTTTTCTGTTACACAGTATACACTCAATACAATTCGCAATGACACTTTCGATTTTTGTTTTCACTTTTGGCATGTAGAAGTCTTGTCTCAAAATTTCTTCTATCTTTGCTACTCCAAAGTGGCCTTTGTTATGAATTTCACGTATGATTTCTTTTTGCAAGTCTTCCGGAACAACTAAAATATATATATATATATATATATATATATAACAAAATCGTAAAGGATAATTTAATAGATAAAATAATGTAGAAGAAAATATTCAAATTAAATCTAATATAAAGAATACTAAAGAATATAGTACAGTTAATATAGTACAGTTTGTAGTACATTTCTTTTACTGTATTTTAATATTTTTTTGGATAATGTCCAATCTTCCGCCACATTAGCAAGAAAAAAAATATTTTTTGTTTATTTAGATGTTATGCACATGACGATAAATTTATTTAAAGTACCAAAAAAAGAAATCACGTGATCGGCATTTAATAAATTAAATTCTAAAAAATGAATCTTTAAAAATTCACCAAAAATCAGGAAATGGATGTAAAGATTCGAAAAATATTTCATTTTACAGGAATTTTTATGATACTTCTCGTGATATAAATTTTATGACCCTCAAATTATTATTTTAAATGCCAACTTAAAGAAGTTGTTAAAACGGCTTAAGAAATTAATTTTAAAAAATTTAAGAAGAATTTTTCAAACATCTTTCTTAGTGCACCCCTACCCTATAAGAGGATTCGCCATGGAAAATTTCAGCCCTTTAGGTCTAAGTGTTTGGTCTGTGCGTTATATATCAGTCCGTTACGGAACTGTTTTATATATATAGATTATCGTTAAGTCTTTGTATGATAAAATTTAAACATTCTCTCCAAGCCAACTCTGTCTAATAATATAGAACGGGTAGATTTTTAATTATATTTAGTTACTCCTCACTTTAAATACCGAAATATTACATAAACAGAAGCTGTAACCTTTTCTAATCACTCGATCGAAATACCAGCACTCAACATCACACACCGTAAAAGACTGTCAAAGTATTTTCTCGGTTTCCATGGCAAGGTTGCAACTTAGAAAAGCCATACCCAAATTCCATCGTACCGGATAAATCGACTTTTGGCTAAATGTTTCCCAAAAGGTCCATATTAGCCTCGTGAGGATCAATTAACACTTCACACAAATGAAATTCAGATTAGAGGCAACAACCAATGTCCCAATGGAATCATAAGAGAGGTCGCGCTTAAGAGAGGTGAATCTATATCTCGTGTTTTTCAAAGTTTCTTTTTTATCCCGTTTCGATTCTAGATTAAATTAATGTGCTGATCATTGTGTAGAAAATTTTGTTATTTGCGCTGTTGAAAACAGTCTTCCACACGACAAATGTCGTATAGGGCCTGCCCTGACTTTATTTGGTTTGGGCGTGAATTCGTATTTAATTGTGTTATAAAAAGGGTAGTTGGGTGCGTTGTGTTTAGATATTTGGTTGAATAACACCCCAGACTCTGGACATGATTGGCCTACGAACAAATTATAAAAGCTTAACCAACAATCCTTCTTCATAAGTAACGGAAATCAACTCATTAACGAAATCAAGTTTTCTTTAATACAAAATTATAGTTTATTTACAATTACATATTATTTACAGTTTATTAAAAAAAAGAATAATTTATGTTCATATCCTCAATCCTTACATTTAATCGTTTAACTACTACTTTACGAGGTGCAGGGAGCATAAGGAAAAACTACTCATACACAAGTATTTATCTATAACCCTAACTTTCCCTTTTCCACACTCAAGCATTAAATTTTAAATGACCAGGGACTGAACGTATCAAAAATTATATTTCACTCACTCTACTTCGCAGGGGCAGGATAGTCATCGAAACAGCAGGGTTGCGGTTCTCTAATTCTAAATCGCCCGTTCTCGTCCTAGAATCTCAGCTCGCTGTTGTCTGGAAATTGGGGGGTCTCGCTTTTTCGGGAACGTCACTGCTTCTTCCTTATGCTTTCCGTATTTGGTCTCCGGAGTTCGCTGAAGACTAGCCGCTGTCTTCTGGATCCCGTGCTCGATATTTTCTTGGATCCAACGAGTAAGGTCCGGGAACTATGTCGACCGGTTGTCCTTATGCCTCGGAAGTCGGGTCCCCTCCAAATAGGAACGTAGGATCGGGCAAACTCGCCCCGACGACTCTAACGCTTCTCTCTCTTGACTCCTTTCTCCTTCCCTCTCTCTCGTCTTTCAATTTTCTTTCTTCAAATCTCATTGGCTATATTTTTCACAATCTCTCAAGTTTTCACCCATTCAGGAAAGTCCCAATTTTCTCATTCGTTAGTGAGTTAAACGCCTCCTTGCGTCGTAAACAGACCACCCAAAGTCCAGTCCACGTGTTTTGCGGTCTACCTCCCAAACAGGCCCAATAAATTCGTTTACAATAGGGTATTTTACTTTAATGTCAAACCCTGGTGCCATCTCCTTATCTGCGTCTGCCATCAAACTACCCCCTATCGCGCACCGCCGCTTTTAAATTGGCTGATGCGTAGAGACGACTGTTCCGTCCTCTAATCAAAGGCGGCTTCCTAACATTCTAACCAAAATGTGATGAAAACAGCCTTCGATCACTTTATCTCTCTAACAAATTTAATTTTTCTATAAAATCGAAAGCGCTTCATCACACACAACTTTCAGTATACCAGGAAAATTAAAAGCATGTCTCTTAAAGTATTATATTTTTAACATTACATGGAATTCAAGATATCGATGGAGGAAGCTATGTGTTATTTATGCGTGTGTATATGTTTATGTGTTGGCCATTAATAAAATACAAATGCAGTGGTGTCAAGTTTTATTGTCAGTGTAAGACGTTTGGGAACATTTTGATTTGATTAATTTGGGTTTTTTCAAGTATTCTGTGGCAATATTGCTTCGTTGTTTTGTAGCAGACGATCTGTAATGTGAGCTTACAGAACGCCATCGGCTGACATCGCAATCTTAATCCCTGCAGCTACTAGGGAATTTTCCTTTTAGCATTTTTCTAATCCCGGATCAGCAAATGGAAGTTTCTGGAATCTTGTTTTCTGCTTATGAAGGTAGATTTTTAAATGAAAAAAGGTTTTTCTTTTTTAAATCATAAGTCTTTTTGTAATAACTTTTTGTAGATCATATATATATATATATATATATATATATATATATATATATATATATATATACAGGGTGTCCATAGTTAAAGTCCCACTTTCAAAAGGCTGCAAAAAAAAGAACCACTGGTCAGAATGACTTCAAATTTCAACTGAATATACTGGGAGAAGGGGGAAACGATTTGGCATAATAAAAAAAAAGTTCCAAAATGTTACAGCGCCATCTATTGATACATTTAGGAACTTTTTTTATTATGCCAAATCGTTTCCCTCTTCTTCTTCCAGTATATTCAGTTCAAATTTGAAGTCATTCTGACCAGTGGTTCTTTTTTTGCAGCCTTTTGAAAGTGGGACTTTAGTTATGGACACCCTGCATATATATATAATATATATATATATATATATATATATATATATATATATATATATATATATATATATATATATATATATGTGTGTGTGTGTGTGTGTGTGTGTGTTTGTTTGTTTGTGAGGGGGGGGGTGTTTGTGTGTGTGTAAATTATTAATTTTTCAAAACAACAGTCGTATTGAATTAGAAAATCCTATTTCAAACGCAAAAAGGTGAACTCAAATATACGCATTTGCTAATCTGATGTGATTAGGAATACGCAAATAGTATAACATCGAAATTGAAGATGTGAGAGGTCAACAGATGTGCAGTCCTTTCTATTTTAAGTGATGATTATAGAACTTTAGTAGTACTTTGTTATATTTTACAGGAGTATGCTATCTAACCAAGAGTGATAGTTTCTTTCAAAAATGGTTAACATTTCAAGAATTGTTCGGATAAAATAGTCTCGTTTAGAAGTACGATCTGATCGTGCAATATTTATGCAGTCGCTATGCGCAATTTCAATCCGAAATAGAAAAGTAGCTTTAACAGACTAAAATGTTTTCAGCTAATAGGTCCTCTATCAATAAAAACTCAAAATGTGCAGCTTCTTAGGAGATTTTAAATTAAATTGATTTTGTGCCTGAATGTTGTTTTTACTCCTTAATACTGTAATGAATTAATGCGCGATAATTAAAAAGCATCTCTGACTCGCTTGAAAAAGCGGTTGGAAATAGCACAATTTATCTAGCGTAGAGAAAAGAATCCGCATATTTTTAATACCCGAAACCTTTTCAATGCCATCATAAAAATATTTTTATTAAGTTGATAATGGGCAATAAAACACGTCTCCTCTGAGAAAAGCAGAGCAGGAATTTGAAATCATTTTTTTAATTAAATTAAAAAGAAAAATGCTAAAACTCATAAATAATGTAAAGATAAATCGGGATACTTAGCCTTTTGTTAGCAGTATGTGCTTTAAATATTTTTCCAGCTTAAGTAAAGGTGCTTGTCACTAACAGCTGTTTCTAGAATACAAAGCAGTTGCGTTAATGTTTTCTGTTCTGATCTAAAAAAGAACAGAACAAAAGGTTAGGGGCTCACCTTAAGAGATTTTCATTTAAATAATTATTAGCTCTTGACTAAAGTGTGCATGTACTAAGTTTTTTTTTAATTCAACGAGGACCATTTTCATAAAGTTTAATTTTTGTATTAAAAATTAAATATATTGTATCGTTATGAGATATTGTATCATTTTTAAATCTATGATGAAACTAAATTTCCCCTGATTTTTATTTGTTTTTAATTTTTAAGAAATCCTTCTTTGCACAAAAGTAATTTTAATTTCATATTTAATTCTAACGATTTGATGTGAAAAAAAGACATTAGCACTCGAACCAAAAATAAAATATATATTCTTCTTTCGCTGAAACTGGGTTTAATTTACTGTTAGATAAAGAAAACTTAATTTAATTGTCTTTCTTATCAATTTCATCAAACTGAGGAAAACTAGTTCATTAATAAACGATATTTTCGGTACGCTTTTGGCAAAAAGAGTAAATGATAACAGCGAAAGATTATCCACTTGACATTGAGGATAAATGCATTTATTTCTTCATATTGAAATAACTGGCACAGATTGCTTATATATTTACATACATGTATTAATATTTATCGTGTGTCTGGTAAATTCATGCCAAGTAAGTATGAGATAAATGACGCATATTTTGAATTTGTTGATTTTTCAGCTCCAAAAACGTATTCGAAGGCTATTATTTTGCTCTGCAAAATGTATGAGGACATGCTTTGCCAATGAAGATGAATGATAGAAACGATATTCACGACTAAAGGATTAAACCTGCCTATAAATAACCTTTACATGATGTAATCTAATGATTCACAAGTAATACAGTTACAAGTACCAGTAATACAAGTAAACAGTTAGTGTCGTGTTTAGTGTGATGCTTCTTTACTTAGTCTCGCTCAAAGACTCCATTTTTGCATTAATATAAAATCTTGTAAAGTATTGTTTATTTCCTTTAAATTTATAATCACTCATTATACGGGAATAATCTGATGCCAGAACGCAGAGTACTCAATAATAATAATGGCAAGATCGCTTTTTAACAATTCTTATAAACATTTGTTCTCATATAGAGTTAAGTCATAAAGTTCCTTTTAATCTAATCCAGATATGTTTTATGAAGAAAAATGCTTTATGATGAATACATTAAATACGAAATGTATTTGTTGGCAATTATTTTTTTCTGTAAAAATAGTTAAAATTTCAAGTATAAACTACAAAGATGTTACTCAACATTAAGTTAAAAATTGAAACCAACGATATAGTAATTGGACTAATTTCTTTAGCTTTACCTTTATGCAATTAATATTTGCTTTTTTGTGTGCAAGTAAAATATCTTTTCTCCCACCCGAAAATTCTTATTAAAGGATGTGTATTTTTAATGTATCAAAGGTGATTACAAAATATAAAAAAAGTATTTCACTTCATATTTCAAAGTAAGCTTAGCATTCAATTAAAATTCGACTCAGAACTAAGCATTTTTTTGCTTTAAGCAGTCTAACTAAGTAGTTCTCGTTTTTTTTAACCTTTTTTAAAAGACTCTAAATACTTAATTCACCAGAAGAAATCCAACATTCGGCATGTGGCACTAACACTCAGTGGCGTATCGAGCATAACTGGCGCCCGGGGCACGATACCTTTGTGGCGCCCCCCACCCGCAAAACATATATTAATATAATATATAGACCTTATATTGGCGCCCCCCGTAAACATATATTAATATAATATATAGACCTTATATTGGCGCCGCCCCCCCCCCCGAAAAACATATAGTAATATAATATATAGACCTTATATTGGCGCCCCTCCCTCAAAAAACATATAATAATATAATATATAGACCTTATATTGGCGCCCCTCCCTCAAAAAACATATAATAATATAATATATAGACCTTATATTGGCGCCCCTCCCTCAAAAAACATATAATAATATAATATATAGACCTTATATTGGCGCCCCTCCCTCAAAAAACATATAATAATATAATATATAGACCTTATTTTGGCACCCCTCCCTCAAAAAACATATAATAATGTAATATATAGACCTTATATTTGCGCCCCCGAGTAAACATATATTAATATAATATATAGACCTTATATTGGCGCCCCCGAAAGACATATAGTAATGTAGTATATAGACCTTATATTGGCACCCTCCCCCCGAAAAACATAGTAATGTAATATATAGACCTTATATTGGCGCCCCTCTGCAAGTGGCGCCCGGGGCATGATAGACCCCCTTGCCCCCCCCCCCCTCGCTACGCCACTGCTAACACTGGTGGACAAAACCTAAGGACGGATGTTTCGGTCAACGACAGCAGGCGTAGAATCGAACGCAGCAGCTTGTGGGAATTTGCATGAAGGCGGGATGCAATGCGAATCAAGGCGGCTTTGCAATTTTTTTTATTACCGCATGTGTGGGACACGTGACTGCTTACAAATCGGTTTGCAGGCATTCGGCGCGGGCGGCCTGTGAGTGTTGAACGTTCCATTTGAACAGGTCAGAAGAACGTTGCGCTTTGGAAAGCGCGGTCATGTCTAGTAGACATCACTTAGATGATTTTAAGCGCGGACGGATGTTTGGAAAACTGGAGGAAGGGCGACAAATTACAGATGTTGCTAAGGGATTCAACATCGCCCGCAGTGTTGTTTCCAGGCTTTTGGCAGCTTGTCAAACAAGTGGACGGTGTAACGGCCGAAGACAATCGGTACATCGCTCTAAGGGGGCGTCCATTAATTACGTAAGGCTTTTAGGGGGGGGGAGGGAGTCGAGCCGAATCTCACCCAGTCTCACGTGGGGGGAGAGAGGGGGGGGTCTCGGCAAATATCACGTAATTTTTTTTTTCGCGAGAAACAGTGTAAAATTGCGAGAAAACTGGGTTATATTAAGTAAAACATGTTTAATACACTAAAATATGGCTAAATCCTACAAAACAGTTCCAGTAGTCACTCTTGAGACCACACATGAGTCCCCGTGGACTGAATTATAAAGAATATACTTTTACGAATTTTAGTAGTTCCTATTTAAGTATTTTATTGTTCGATTTTCTCACTGTGATTCTAGACTGGGTTCTTAGTAGTCTTAAATACTAGTCTTAACTAGTCTTAAATAAAAATAATTAAGCAAATTATGTTTTTATAAATAAATCCAACGCAATCAATCACAGATTAACGTATTTACACTAAAAATACTCATTTTGAAAAAATCTCAAGTGAGATTTGGGGGGGGGGGGGGTCGACATCTCACCAGGGAGGGGGAGGGGGTCGAAAAATCGCCAAAATCGTCTCACGTAATTAATGGACGCCCCCTAACGGCAAAAAGGAACCGGCGCAGTACAACTAGTAAAATAGCAAGTCATTTCTACGCAGCCACAGTAACTCAGATATCCCGGAAAACTGTTGCAAGGCATTTGGGACAGACAGAACTATATGCCCAAAGACCTATCGTGTGAGGTCCACATGCGAGAATTCATCGTACCGCCCATTTGCAATACTGCCGCCTGTATGGGCATTGGACCGAGAACGACTCGGCCAATGTCCTCTTCACAGATGAAAGCCGGTTCAGACATTTTTCTAATAGTAGCCGGCAAATGATATGGTGTGAAGTTCGTAGTGCTTATCGTCCAGAAAATGTCCAGGAAAGGGACCGATATGGTACTTGTAGCATATTGGTATGGGCAGGCATCATGGTCAATGACCGCACACCACTACACGTGCTTGAAACAGGGACCTTGACCGCTGCACGGTATATTGCTGAAGTTCAGCTGCCTCGTGTTCGCCTTTTCCGTGCTGCTTTTGGTGATAACTTTCTATTCAGGGATGAAGACGCGCCCTATCACCGCGCCAGAGCTGATCAGGACTGTCTGGAGACCGACGATATTTATCGTATCATGTGGCCAGCACATTCACCTGATGTCAATACAATAGAAAATGTATGAGATGCCTTGGGGCGACGTCTTGCTGCTCACCCACATCCTCCGACAAACAAGCCGTCCCTCAGCTGCTCACCCACATCCACCGACAAACAAGCCGTCCCTCATCAGTGCAGTGAAAGAAGAGTAGGGCAAGTTGCCTCAAAACCTCATGGATCACGGCATTCAAATCATGCCACGACGTTTGGGATGTTAAACAGCACTGCGTGAAAGTAGCTTTCACATTCACAAAATGATTTGTCACTATTTTGCTCGATAGAGAGCATTAAGGAGACTGCGCAGAGCTCATGCGCAGCAACCGCAATGCTCTCTGTCGAGTAAAATAGTGACTTGCACCATTATGTTAAAATAAGTTTTAACAGCAGCCAATGATCAAAAAGCGGTCGAGCCTCAATACTTATATCTCATTAACTTAATCATAATATTCATATTGCGTTGGATTTCTCATTTAAATTTAAAGACGTAGATTCCTAGATATGTTCATGCAGTGAGGAAAAACATATATAAATGAAATGGCACAAAGTAAAAGACATGCATTTATTGATTTTTATTAATTTAACATGAATTGATTTACATTAGCGATTATAGATAGAAATTACTCATGATATTCCAGACACTTAAAATTACAAATAAAAAACCTCTTACCAGCTGGTTAAGAAGGGTGGATATTCTACACATATTTCTTGGCCATTTCACACATTAAGCGACTTCTTTTAAAATTTTGGTCACATATACACAATACCGACACTACACTCGAAGGTTCAACAGATTCATTCGGAAAAAAAATGAAGACACTAATCGCTACGCACACTTCAAAGAAGCTATATTTACACGTGGTTGAGGGTTTCACATCACGTGCTTTTACGTAATCTTAACACAATCTTTCTCCATCGGTCGATATATCATTCGAACATATGTTCGCTTTTTATGTTGCTGATTTACACGTTTCGGTTCATAAGAACACTTTCATAGTTACATCACAAAATAATAAACTTCGAGATTTTTTCTTCCTTTTTATCGCTGGCGAATGTTATTCTGTTAGAGCCCAGTCTCCAATCTTTCCACTCTAATTTTTTTCGAAAAAACCGTTCTCCAACCAAACTGCCTCGTTGCCATCCAGACGAAACTCAAAGTTTTACTTGCACTGTTTGCTCGGGAAAGGCCGGAGATTGCGCAGAGCTCATGCTCAACAAACGTAATGCTCTCTAACGGGCAAAATAGTGACAAATCTTTTTGTGAGTGTGAAAGTTACTTTCACACACTGCACGGTGAACATATCCCTTACTAACATGTCTCTCCGGATTGCCTGTCGTTAGTAATCTGTATTCTTTGCACTGTTCTGTTTCTGGGCCAATATATACCTTTCGCTGAACAACACTGTCTTAAGTTCTTTCAACAATATCTATAGTTCTTTTCTTATATCTTACGTTATATCATGTGTCACATTCTGTCCTTACCTATTTATCCCACTTGATATAAAACCAAACCTGCGATTTTTTTAAATATGACCATTTGTTCACCGTCTTTGGGTTTTGTCCACCAATGTACCTGTAAATGACTAGATCACTGTTGATTTTACTGCCTATCCGACAAATTCTAATCTTCAACCACAGACGTTTAATAACTTTTGAAAAGAATTGTGTGTGCTCTTAAAACATTAATTTTAAGATTTGAAAATTTATGTGTAGACGCTTTACGAAGCTATGGATAAAACAAAGACAGCTATCGATTTCACTGACTTTCTGTCATGCCGTTCAATGCATTAACTTCTAAAAACATAAGTAGAAATTTTAAACTACAGGATGAACCAAAAGTCTTGCCCTGATTATAAATATTTATTGTTCGCAAACTATTATAATTGGACATACGTTTGTTTGGATATATTGCAAGTACTGTTATAAATTTTTTTATAACACCATTTACCTCAATAAATTTCGACGTGTGTCCCCATGGTAGCTCAGAGATTGTTGAAGCGGTATTCCAGTTCGTGCCAAGTGTTTGACATCAATTCTGTACAGAATCTCAATTGCAAATTCTGCACGTCTTGGGTAATCATTTGGTTGCAAGGCCTCGACGATTTGCACTTTATAAGCATGCAACCTAAGCCTTTTATGAAGAATTCTTACCATACTTTTTTGCGGTATTTGAAGTCCCCGTGATGCCTCACTCCGTTGAAACGATTGCCAAACGCGATCGACAGTTGCTTCACTCACACTAGGCCGGTCACTTCTGGTAAAATCCTTAACGTTGCTCGTTTCTTTAAATCTTTTATACCATCGCTTTATAAATGTTGCATCCATAACAACGTCGAAATGTACCCTGAACATCAATGGGCGATTTGATTCATTGGGTATCATTGGGCTTTGTCTTGAATCGATGGCATTTCGGCCGAAAATGGTCTTTCTTACAAATGTTCCCCTGAGTCACTCTTGAAGGAGCACTTACACCATCTATTGCACAAAAAACTACTAAAACTGACCTATCGAATGATACAAAAGTTACATTATTATATTAAACGGTTATTTTGTAATGGATTTTTATAATCAGGGCATGACTTTTGGTTCACCCTGTATATTTACAACTAGCCGGGCTTCGCCTAGCTACGCTCAAGCCATCCGTGTAACATATTTATGTACTTCGGGCTCCACAAAAGAAAAAAAAAAGCCTACAAATTTATTAAATTCAAGTGAATAAATTCGAAGCTCTTTCCAAATATGTAACATTTATGTCCTTTCATGAGAAAAAAATTACACCGTTTCCTGTATATTTGTCGGCCATTTTTTTTTCGAGGATCGGTGCATGCCCGGATGAGTTACGGTCACGTGATCCCTCGACATCCACTTGTCTCTTTATTAGCATATAAGATCCTGTGTTTACATCTAATATAACTGAATCATAATACATTACTCTACATCTTATTAAATATATTACATCTTTCGTAATATAAACATTTACATCGTTAAATAATGGTCTATAGGTAACTTTGTTGAGTATTTCAATATTTGTCTAGAGACTTCAGTCATTTTACTAGTGGGTGTATTCCTGCCTAACAGATAATGTAAACACCGGTCACAAAGGCTAGATTGTAACAATGAGATTTCCAAACCATTCTAATTTGATGGATCTGAATGCTTCACTTTCATATAATAATACAGTTCTTAATTAAGGCAGTTCTTATACCCTGTCATATAAACTAATTTGTCGAATTAAAAAATTAATCATATCCTTTGTTATTGCAGAAATCGAAGTTCTTCTTTTAATGCTTCTTTGATGATTAATTAATCATCAGCATGATGAATGAACCTCCCGTTGATTAATTTAAATTTAAAGCATAAAACAATAAAGTGGTCGTAATTTGATCAAAAAAAATTTCAACCTCTTTCTAATAAGAAGCTTATCGTGCTTTGGCCCATGAGTAGAGCACAATGTATAACATACAATAAAACCGCGCTTTCTTATTTATCAATATATTTTGATCGGATAATCTCAGGAGATCCATCAATCATTATGAAAGTAAAAATGCCGAAGCGGTCTAAAATATTCAAATTTCTATACTAAACTAGAGAGCGATACCTAACGCTTAGGGCTGACAGCACGGTCTCCTATCTACACACAGATCTTCCTATCTCACCTTATCAAATTAAGCAGCTCTAATAAAGTTCCGCTCCAGGACGTAAAATTAATAAGTTATGGAGTGGTGTTTTACCCACGCGTTTAATTTTCTCCGCCCGAGAGAGTTTAATATCAAGATGACTTACGAATTGACTGAATGGAAAAGAAAATTTAACTATAAGAGATATTTTGACACATAACTGTGATGTGGAAAGAAAATAGGGAAAAAATGTATACTTTGTAGCCAGTGAGATGATGAAATAATAAAACGAAATAAATGAACTTCGTTAAAACTTATGAAAAACGGATAGTGAGAAATGACGTGATTGTACCGGGTGTCCCAAAAATAACCAACGATTTGAAAAAATCAATTAAAGAAAAACGGATGGTGATTTATTCTCACCAATTTTCAAAATTAGTTACAAAATTCGTCAGCAGATGGCGCTGCTTACTGGGAAAACTATTAAACAATATTTTCATAATAACCACCGTTTGCAGCAACAACGTGGCGCAGTCTGAGGACAAAATTCGTAGACGCCCGTGCAAACACTTCAGTTTGAATGTCCTGACAAGCAGCAGAGATGTATTGTTCTAGTTTATCTACAGTTTGTGGATTGTGGCGATACACCTGGTCTTTCAAGTACCCCCCAAGAAAAAAAATCGCATGGTGTCAAATCTGGCTAATAGAAAGGCCAGTCCATGCCACTTTGCGTAGGCTTCTTTCTTTGAAAACATTGTTTTGTAGTTTTTCCCAGTCGGAAGCGCCATCTGTTGACGAACTTTATAACTAATTTTGAAAATTGGTGAGAATAAATTCAATGGTTGCCTAAGCAGAATGCAGCAAACCGTACATTTTTATCACCTTCCGTTTTACTTTAATTGATTTTTCAAATCGTCGGGCATTTTTGGGACACCTGATATATATTAAATCAAATAAACTTTCTATGTATATCAAAACGTAAATGTTACCAAGTAAAAAATAATGCTCTAGCTCTCATCAATCTTTTATTTTCAAGAATTTAATTGGTAGAGAAAAGTTAAAAATATTTTATAACTTCAAACAATTTAGGTGTAGGAGACAATATAGAAGAATTAATTATGCATGCTATCAAACAGTCACCATTGCGCTGAAACTATGCTATAAACCTAATTTTTGTCAACCATTAGTAACCAAAATAAAACACTTTAAGGTTTTTGGAATAGTTTCCAAGAAATAACACAAGTTTGGTTTATTCACAATTTATAAATCAGTTCCCTTACCTTATATAGTACCACCATATCCATGTATTTTGCATTTGTAACGGCATAAAATGCATTATGAACTCTTTAAGGAAAAATCCATGGTCTCAAAAGTAATTACAGCTACATTAGCTTCATATACTTTGTATTTATTTTTTATGCAAATAAAATGCACACACAAAATCCATTGTAGATGGTATCTTTTTTAGAGTCCGATGTCATTACAAAGCGGAAATAAAACATTGCTCTATTTTATGCGAAGTAATATGAAAGCACTCAATTCTAGAACGACTCAATATTGTAGGAATCTGAGATTAAACGCCCCTCTATATAAGACTATTTTAGACATTAGGCCTCTAATTTGTCAGGTTTGGGTTCTCCTGCCATCTATAATACCTTTAATGACCTGCAAATTATCCTACTGTCGTAATTTGGGACCTATTTGACATGCTTCGTGACTATGTTCTAAAAGTATTTAAGTCTAATTTAAGTGCATATACTCGAAAAACTAATCTATAGATTTGAAAACTGATGTAATTGCATTTTATGCTTGTATTACCATAATGATTAAAACAACAATATCGTTAATTATCTAAGTTATCTTTTATTTGAACTTACCCAAAATGAGAGGTGCTTTAATGGTATAGTTATTTTAAGGTAACAGAAATTTTAAAAATAATTTGCAACAGTTTAAATAAAAAGTTGTCCTTAAGTAATATTTCTTACACCTTTTGAACTTTCATTTTGACAAGCAATTAAATTCCCATGTTTTTATGTGAGTGACAAGTGTAAAATATGAATATAGAGATATGAGTTTTATTGTAACGACGAGAAAATCGGGAATATTTTAATTTAATCAATTTTTTTTGTGTCACGAGTTTTGTGTAGTATCATGCTATGTCGCTACATCGTGACCTGCATTGTGATCTTCAGGTGGTGCATCAATTGACATCAAAAACCATCAATCTTAATACTAAGCTCTGGGAATATTTTTCTTATCACAGATAACAAAATGAATATTTTTTAAATTTGAGTTCTGTTTATCGCATTTGACATTACGACATAGAGTGCGAAGTTTTGAAAATTAAAAATTGTTTAGAGGTTGACTTCGCAACAAACTTTAAATTGCTCTCAGAAATATATTTTTATATTGCTTTAAATTGATCTTGGAAAAGTGTATTTCATTGCATAGCGCGGGGTTTTCAAACATCATTTCATTTTTAATTAATTATTTCAAAGTTATTTTCTCAAACGCAGAAAAAAATAATTTAAATATATGCACTTTCTTAGATGGTTAGAAATTTACCAACGCCAAAATTTCTCACAGCTGAATATCAGGGTTGTAAATCTGTTATAGGAACTGATGTCTTAATCCTGAGAGAGAAAAGTGCTATCTTTTTTCCTCGGAGCGCTTCATAGACGAAAAACTAATCCTCTACATCAACCTTTCAGGCTCTGTGCCCCCCTTTGAACACTGATGTGAGGTCACGCCTCCCCCCCCCCCCCACAACCACCACCATATGTAGGCAGTACAAGTAGTAAAATCAGATTTTGAAACTGAAGCTGGTTATTAAATGAAAATATAGAATAAATAATTTCATTCACAAAATTTAATATTACTACACATATCTTAATTTGGAAAATACTAGCTGAAAACTCGCACTTCGCTACGTAGTACATTCAAATTAAATACAACGGTCAATGTATGCAATTAATGCGGAAAAAGAAATAAATATATATATTTATAATAAATGCGACGATCAATGTATACAATTGATGTAATATATATATATATATATATATATATATATATATATATATATATATATATATATATATATATATATATATATATATATATATATATATATATATATATATATATATATATATATATAAATCGTACGGGGTATTTATTTTTTTTTTGTATAATATCCAATCGTCTGCTGAATTAGAAACAAAATAAAAATATTTGTCTATTTAGTTGTTATGCAAGTGACGATAAATTTATTTAAAGTATCAGAAAAAGAAATCACGTGATCAGCATTTAATAAATTAAATTCTACAAATGAATCTTTAAAAATTCACCAAAAATCAGAAAATGGAGGTAAAGATTCGAAAAAGATTTCATTTTAAAGGAATATTTATGATCCTTCTCGTGATATAAATTTTATAACCCTAAAATTATTATTTTAAATGCAAAATTAAAAAAGTTCCAAAAACAGCTTAAAAATTTAATTTAAAAAAAATCCAAGAATAATTTTTCAAAAATCTTTTTTAGTGCACCCCTACACCATAAGAAGAATCGCCATGCAAAATGTCAGCCCTTTAGGTCCAGCGGTTTGGTCTGTGCGTTGTATGTCAGTGAGTCAGTGAGTCAGTTACGGAACTGTTTTATATATATAGATTATTATTAGAACATATGAAATCAAAGAATTAAATACAGATCAAACATATTTGAGGTAATCAAGGATCTAGGCGAGGTCGGCACGTAATACCAGTCACTTTCAAAACATTAATGAGAGGGCTGGAACTGTTTGTCCTCGACAAGTTTTTGAGTATTAGGTTGTAAATGTGACGAAGCACACCTCAGGTCACTTTCAACGTCCCAGCTTTGCTCGATATTTTGACTTTATGCTTGCTAATGCTGAAAATCCAGATTCACAGAGATATTGTGGATGAAAACTGCACTAACAACATCAAAGCTTCCAAGCAACAAAGGAGAATTTGAATGGAGAAAGGGAGCAGTTAATAAAAAGGGGAAAGCAGCTGAGCGAGAAACCGTTCTCAAGCCCTTGCAGCGTTGCCAGACGTACGACAATTATCGTGTTTTTAGAATTACGTCAATTACCGTGTTCGAGTTCGTATGTCGCAAATACGTTACGGTTACATTGTGACTGCAAAATTGAGTACAGTAAATTACAGTTAGTTTTACTTTTTATTTTATTATTTTTAAACTCACGACTCATTGAGAACCGCTGTTCTACATGACGATTATTAAAGGAATATAATATTTATTACTACAATATGAAGCAGGAAAAAAAATTCAAACTAATCCTCTTTAATTTTTTTTTTCAGATTTACAGATCCTCTCCAATAAGAAGCAAATCATACTTTGGTTCACGAAGATCGTACGCTATAAATAAGGATTTTTTTTCCTTTACCAATATTACTTTGAGCTGACAATCCTAGGGAACGACCCGCGGAAAATGCCGAAACAAGTCTAAAGTATTCAATTTTGTTTGTCGAACAAACGACTGAACACTTAAAGCTGACAAAGCAGGCTCGGTTTTATCTCAAGCACAAATCTCTCTATTCCACCTAATCAAATTAAGCAGTTTTAATAATGTTCCGCATCAAGACGTAAAATTAATTAGTTACGGTGCGATGTTTTACTCGGGCGTTTAATTTTCTCCGTCCGAAGGAGTTTAATATCTAGTAGACTTAGGAATCGACTTGACGGAAAAGAAATTTTAATTATGAAGCTTCCCTAGCTAAACCATGAAGGGAAAAAAATTTAAAAGGCGTATATTTTATAGTCAGAAAGATGTTGGAACCATAAAACGAAATAAACGAACCTGATAGAAATTTGTAAAAAAAAAATGAAGATTTAAAGTGATGTGAATATTAGATACTTTAGGGTAGCTTATATAATATATAATCAAAACATAAATATTTTGAAAGAAAAAAAAAAGGTTTGTATGTAGATTATTGCTAAAAAAATCGGAAAATATTAATGGGATTGTTTATATTTTCATAGAAGCATTTGAAAAGAATATATAGCAATGCTTTGAAGCAATAAAGGCTTTCTAATCTATAAAATAAAACCTTAATGTATTTCAAAATCAAATGAATTTATCAAAAGTAATTTTAAACATGTAAAGCATGAGTAACAAAATTTTAAACATGGAAGAAAATAAAACAGAATATATTAGGAATAAAAATCTCATTAAAACTAAACGTAAGTAAAAAAATAACACTATTTTATTAATTTATTTGTGTTGAATAATTAAATTACTCTGTACATACGTATGTCAGAAATAAAGGAAGGTATTTGATATAGAATAATACATACAAATAAGTTTCTAAGGGAAAAAAAGAAATTTAAAATGGATTTAGAGGATGACAATTACGTGGATGTAAAAAGTAATAAAATAAAACATATTTTCTTTGTAAGTGTAGAATTAATGTTATAAGGAAAGTACACGAAAATAAAGAGAGAAACTATCTCACGTTATAACAAAACTTCCTTGTTAAAATTACGTAAACAGACGTTTTTAATTATTTGAACTTTATCAGTTTGGGCCAAATCTATTCTTTCAATTTGATCCGTCAATTTTGGACTGAAGTTCTATAAATTTCCTAATTAAAATAGCATTGTCTTTTTAGGGATTTTATTAACAAACACAAACAAACATAACAAGTAAATCGTATTTTGTCCTATGGCAAGACCAACTCAGACCCTACTGCGATGAACATTTATTTAACACAGACCATACTGTGTAACAACTATTTAATAAAGCCCATACTGTGTAACGAAAACCTTCGCCTCTGGTCGGAGAACTACTACTGCTGTTGATAGCAACAGAGGCTATCACGTGATTGCGCGGGGGAGCGCTTGGCCCCTAAGACCGCCCCGCGTTGACATGTTTTAACATTCAACTTATTTAGAATAATGAACATAAATGTAACGAGGAATTCGTTCCAGAAATAATTAATTTGGTTGGGCTCATAACGCACGTTAAATTAATGTAAAATATCTAATTCTAAATAGTTGTCCCTTAAAATAAAATAGTGTAATTTCTATACCGTTCCCTCGACGTGTGTGTTCTTGAGAATTTAGCCGTTGCCCATTTCTCTTAAACCTTTAAAGCTTCAACCATAATTTGCTTAGCCAGGTGTTAGTCTCAGGATTCCCTTGTTAAGTTTCACTAGAATTCACTTTTTATGGCTAGTAATTGCAGGGTGTGTCATGTGAGCATCCAACTAGCTTTTGTCCACGTATGCCGTGTTACGTTTGCTCACTAAATTGGACCATAAAATCAGTTTTAAGTTAGAGATAAATGTGTGTCCTCTTCTATCCCTTTGTCCGAGAGAGTTTTTCCCACGAGTGAACTTGGCGTCAGCTTGGCGTGAAAGCACTCTCCGAGAAGTTCTTTCTCCCCTCGTTAGACCAATCAGGCAGAGGCGCATTTTTAGCAATATCAGGGCTAAACCATCCACGGGCCTCCATTTAGTGGCGCTAAGTTTTTTCTCCTCTTGGCGAGGTTTCGGCAGGGCAGGGTTTCTTGTGTTGGCCATTAAGCGCTCGCGTTGTGGTTACGGTAATATTGCATACGCCGCGCACGTGTGTCCATTAGAGTTTGTAATTGGCGCTTTTCTCGCTATTGTAACCCTCGTTTTCCGCGTTTTTACAGGCCTGTCCATTGATGATAAGAAATAGTAGAGAGCCATTTTTTTGAGAGAGAGAGTTGTCTCTTATATATTTAGGTTTGAGCACCCCATCAGTTTTGGCTCTGCCAAATCTGCATACGGGGGCTATTTTTTTATATGTTAATGATGCCATATTAGATATAATCTTCAGTCTTTAGACTTTAGATCAATGAGGTCATTTTCATATTTCGCTGCAGCTCTGTAAATATCTCTTCATATTATTCAAGACTGGCTCCATGTGTACTGATATCGAATAAATTACTTGTTATTTAAAAAAAAGAGACCTTGGCAGATTATTTTACTTTCCAGCTGCTTCCAGCTTTATTTAAGATGATGACGGTGATATTCCTAGGGTTATTGTGATAAACGCATTCCACTATCTTCATGTATCGATTTGGCCGTAAGTGAGTATTGTATTTCAACCGATGCACAGAGGGATCATCTTCCAGCACTTTAGATTTTTACTGAAAGACGATTTACATTTCTTCTGTCCCGCTCCTGAATACGTTGTGCTGAACACCACTTTCCAGCCTTCAGCGCTGTCGGTCTACTCCTTCCGTGGGCTCTCAATAGAGACAGGTGCCGTTCATCGCCTCCATTATTCTATTATATAGACGGCTTTCGCTTCAACATCGTTTCTTCAAAATACACTGGTTCATGTTCTTCATTAAGACTTTCAGTTTCCACGAAGACTGTCTCTGTCCTTAATTTCCCCATCACTGGTACTCTTCTGGTTCAACATACCACTGAGACTTTTAAATTGACTGAAAGCAACCTCCAACAACTGATTACTACAGAAAGTGTCATAAGAACTATTACTACAAAAAGAGACTTATACATTCCCCACGATATCACATCCTTACCTTTACAATAAACTAATATTAACCAAATACAAAACTGCTAAACTGAGACACAAGTGAAGTAAAACATAATTCTTAACATGAATACCTTACATATAATCTATATATATAAAACAGTTCCGTAACTGACTCATTCATTCACTGACCGACTGACTGACTGACTGACATACAACGCACAGACCAAACCGCTGGACCTAAAGGGCTGAAATTTTGCATGGAGATTCTTCTAATAGTGTAGGGGTGCACTAAGAAAGATTTTTCAAAAATTCTTCTTAGATTTTTTTTAAATTAAATTTTTAAGCTGTTTTTTAAACTTTTTTTAAGTTTGCATTTAAAATAATACATTGAGGGTTATAAAATTTATATCACGAGAAAGATCATAAAAATTCCTTCAAAATGACATTTTTTTCTAATTTTTACCTCCATTTCCTGATTTTTGGTGAATTTTTAATTATAAATTTTTAGAATTTAATTTATTAAATGCCGATCACGTGATTTCTTTTTCTGGTACTTTAAATAAATTTATCATCATGTGCATAACAACTAAATAGATAAAAAAATATTTCTGTTCTTGCTAATGCGGCAGACGATTGGACATTATTTTGTCTATAAAAATATTCCATACGAATTTTTTATAAATATATATATATTTTTTCTACATCAATTGTATATATTTATCGTCGTATTTATTATAAATATATATATATATATATATATATATATATATATATATATATTTTTGGCATTAATTGCATACATTGACCGTTCTATTTAATTTGAATGTACTCCGTAGCGAAGTGCGGGTTTTCAGCTAGTCTATTATATAAACATACAAATTGCGAAACACAAATCATATAACTTCAATGCAATCGTTGATAATAAAAGAAACAAAGAAAGTCTTTTGGTGCATTCTAACATTATACGTAACATTCTTAAACATGATAAAAAGGGGGTACAAGACACATAAATACAATTAATACTGGCCTTGAAGATGATCATTAATAGGAAGCACACAAATTTTAGAAAAGGACCTGGTCACAATACATGAAAGGGTTTTGATTTTTACAACTCTCATATTTTTATCTCTCCCCGGTATAATTTCTACTACTTTTCCTAGAGCCCATTTGTAAGGAGGTAAATTATCTTCCTTTAAAAGAACTATGCAACCCTCCCTTAAACCATGCAACCCTCTTCCAAATAATTCGAGTTACTTTGACAGCTTTTTGCCACCTAGTTAGTCTACTATTTCTACGAGTCCAGGCTCTGGTAGGAAGTCTATTGGACGACCAGTTAAGAAATGAGCTGGAGTTAGCACTTCCAAATCATTAATATCATTGGATAATGGGAACAAAGGTCGGGAATTTAAAATACCCTCTATTTCAGTGCTAATGGTGAAAAACTCTTCCAAAGTAACTTTGACATTACCTAGAGTTAGTTCTTTTAAGGTGGTATTTAAGGGGACAGTGGACCTTCAAACCTAACTTTTTTGTTTTGAATGGATTTGCTTAAAATTTGAATATGTGATTAGTACCATAGATATGTAAAAGTGGTTAAAATTTAAAGATGAAATATTAATAATTTATGAATTATGAATTATTAATTATATCAAAAATTGGTCTCATTAAAAATGCTCCATGCGCATTTCTTTTGCATATAATATGGTACTTTTTATTTACAGGATACCTTATAGAACTGACAATGAAACTTATTGCTTATTTTAAGCATCCATTAAAAATATAAAGAGAAAAAAATAATAATAGCGAAAACACCCTTTTTATGACGCAAAATACCTATAAATCATCTTTTCGAGTACAAAATTTAGAAATGCTGAGCTACGAAGCATAATTTTTTTCAATAATATTTATTTGATATAGAGTTAAGTATATAAAATTTAAATTTCAAAGCAATACGGTCACTAGAAATGCGCCCGGAGCAGTTTGAATATTCGTGTGACATGAAAATTTTTATTTTGAGGAAAACACATGTAAAGTTATTGCTATCAGTAACCACATAATATCTAAATTAAATACAAATGCCTATAACTAGGAAAGTAATCACATAAATTAAAAATTCTTTTTGAAACATATTCTTACTCGTCCGTAGTTTCACAATTCGATAAAATAAAAAATTCCAATTTTTGGACAAATTTCACAATTTTTAAAGTGCACTGTCCCCTTAAAGGATTTTACTCGTGCTTCCCAATATCCGCCAAAATTCGGTGATCGAGAGGGTATAAATTTCCAATTGATAGATTCAGATGACAAATAGTGAGCAAGGGCTTCATTCGAATTATTTACTAAGTTATGCAACTTTTTTAATTCGGTATTTGCTCCTACAAATTTTGTACCATTATCAGGAATAATGGCAGAGCTTTTCCCTCTTCTAGCAAAAAATATTTTGACAGTGGCTATGAAAGCGTTCGAGCTAAGGTCCGAGACAACCTCTAAATGAATGGCCTTTGTGACTAGACAAACAAATATTGCTACATAAATATTGCTACATAAGTCCCCTTCCTTTGGTTTCTATATTTGATTAAGAAAGGACCACAAAAATCAACTCCACAATTCAAAAACGGGAGATTTGGGGTTTACGCGTTCTGACGGAAGATTTCCCATTATTTGATTACTTACTACGGGTTTGTTCTTAAAACATATAACACAATTATGAGTAATTTTTCGGGCAACAGATCTACCATTTAAAATCCAATATTTTTCCCTAACATGGCTTAGGAGGGACTGCGGTCCTACGTGGAGGAATTTTCTAAGAAGACTTCCAAAAATCAACTGACTAAGTCTATGACTACTCGGTAATACCGCTGGATGTTTAGAGTTAAAAATTTAAATTCGCATTTTGCAATCGTCCCCCTACACGAATGACTCCATTTTCATCTAAAAAGGGATTTAAGAAGCGTAATTTACTATTACCTGGGACGTTTTTTGCTTCCCGTAAGAGCCTCATTTCTCTTGGAAAGGCATAATTTTGTAGATATTTAATAAGAAAATTTTCTACTTCTCAAAGTTCTCTTGCAGTAAGAGGTCCACATGTTCAGTTGGCAGACTTTGTATTATTGCTAATAAACCTGAAAATAAAACTTAAAATTCTAATTAGCTTAACAAAATTATTGGTCAGTTCTAGTAATTTTGGTAGAAAGTCATTACTTTGTAAAATTAATGAAATATTTGCGAGTTCACCAGAGTCAATAAAATCAGCTGAAGTCTCGGTGGTTGTTGAGACAGGTGAGACGTCTTTCATCTCTTTACGAAAGTCCTCATCATCTGTTGAAGGTAAGTCAATTGAACCATCAAAATGGAAGTCTCGTGTAAGAAATTCTGGTCCCTTCCACCACATTCTATTTTCTGAAATTTCCTTCGGATCCAAACCTCGAGAGATGATATCGGCTGCATTGTTGCTTGATGACACGTTTCCACTGAAACTTAGCTGTATACCGTATGTGGTTCTTCCTTTCTTTCTATATCTCTCTAACGGTCCAGGCACATTATAAAGTACGAGGGCTACTTCTGAATAACTCCTTTATTCTCTACGTAGAGGCAGACTAACATATACAGACTTGGGGCTTCCAAAATAATACACAACAGTACCGCAACCCGCGGTACTAAGAAACTAAAGGTCGCAATGAATCCCTCAGGCAGAGTACCCGTAAACCTCGGCTCTGAGCTAATTCTCGAAGTCGTGCAGCCACCTCGGCTAAATACCAATACACGCTCTATCAGTTAAACACCGCTATCACCTTCCATCAAGCTTGCCTCGCTCTCTCCCGTATCGCTACTAAAATCTTGGGCTTTTGCCAACTCAGCGTGTGCCCTTTAAATAGATCAAACACCTGCGCCGAACTCACTTTGGCTGGCATGTACAGCGCTGCTACCAGAAATTTGCATCTGAGCAACACGCGAACCCTACAACCGTTGGATCTTGGCCATACGATTTCCCACAAAGGTCTTTAACTGATGGGGTGGCGTTTTATCCATGCTAGAGCAATGGTGGAGTCGCTCCATAGGTATACTTCAGGTATTTACAATTTCAAAGAATGATGTACTCGTACTATCAGTTTTGATAATAGAAGACATGCCGAAAGCTCTAATCTTGGAATGGAAACTGTTTTCAGCGGCTAGAGACTTGCTGCTTAGGAGCTTCGAGGCAATATGCGATGAATTGAAGCACTGGACGTATACTACTGCTCCGTATGCTGACTCTGAAGCATCTGGGAACCCATGTAAAATTATTCTTTGGGCATCTGGAAGTAATATGTAGCGGTCGATTTATATATTTTCTATATTTTTTAACGTTACTGTAAACCGAATCCAAGATTGTGCAAGATGCCCAGGAAGAGGGTCGTTCCAGTCTCGTTTTTTAAGAAATGTTTTTGCCTTTGCTATCACGGTCCCAATTAAGGTGACTGCCTACGTTTAAAATGCCATTTTTTGACTATTTTGGTCAATTTTATTTTTTGCAAGAATCGTGTCATTCAATCTTTTTTCTTTTCAAAACCGTTTTGATTTTCATTCTACATCAATTAGAAGCAGAGTTATAGCTATTTTTAAAATCATCGTCTGATACAAAATTGAAGTGACACACAACGTTAAATGCGTTTTTCTCAGAATTATGATTTTTAGCATAAATCTCTACCGTTATCATGATATCTCATCTAATAATGCATATAATTTGATAAAATTTTCAGGAAATGTTTTAGATGCTATTGTTAATGAAATGGCGCACAATAATTGATGTATAATAAATAGTTTATTGTTTGGAGCTGTTTTTATAAGGAAAAGAATGACGAATTGGGGAAAATTTTCATATTGGAACATAAAATCGTCTGTATTATTTTTGCATTTTAAAATTACTCTTAGATTGAGGGTCATTTTGAAGATAACTGTTATATGTATCATGTGGGAGAAGGAAATTAAAATAGTAGCTTTAGAATTTTGTGCAGAGTGATAGGCGTTTTAGCTAAATTTCGTTAAAAATTACTTCAAATTGACCAATTTATAAAAAAGTATGGTATTTAAGGCAATTTTTTTTAAATGCTATTTTACCTTATGGTAAGACCAAAAAATCCTTAAGAAAACAATTTTAAAAAAATTTCTCCGAACGTAGGCAGTCACCTTAAGCCAAGTGGATGAAATATCCGAGCCAAATCCAAGAGGACAGTTCGCTTGGTTATTCTATCTTTCTGTTCCATAGTCACTTGGAATGAAAACACATCCAAATCCGGTTTCCATGAAATTCCCAGTACAAGGTCGACCAAGAGTAACAACCATTCGTCAAGACCGATATTTGGCAATAACTGCGCGACGTCAGAGGACACTTGTATCGGAGAACTCGGTTCAGCGCTGACAGCCGCCACAGGAATGCAAGTTACGAGGCAAACTGTTTAGAGGAGACTCAATCATTCTGGTCTGTATGCCAGACGACCAGTCTTTTGCATTCCTCTCAGGCTCGTCTAAACTGGAGTTTGAAACATCAGCACTGGAGTTTGAAACAGTGGGCCAATGTGATGTTCAGTGACGAGTCCCGGTTTACTCTAAAGACTGATTCTCGTCGGATAACGATATGGAGAAAACGTGGACCTCGTTTTCACCCAAGAGATATCACGGAAAGACATCATTTTCCTTCAAAGGGAGTCATGCTGTGGGCAGTCATAATGCTGGATTACCACACAGACCTCCACGTCTGTGACACGGGGTCTGTTACTGATGAAAGGTGCAGAGACGAAGTCCTGGAACCTTATGTTCTCCTGTTTCGAGGTGCTGTCGGTCCTGTATCCATATCCATGGATGATAACGTACCTTGTCACCGTGCGTTCCTGATCGACAACTTCCTCGAAAGTGAAAATATCCTGAGCATGCAGTGGCCCTCTCACTCTCCTGGTCTTAATCCTATTGAGAATGTGTGGGATATGCTCGTTCCGCACCCACCGAACGCCGTTCGAGAACTTGAAAGAGCTCTCCTCAATGCTTGGAAATCTTTGAGACCACAACTCATCCACACTCTCATAGCACATGTGGGCAATCGGTGTGCAGCATGCGTGGCTACCAGAAGCGACCACACACCTTATTAAACTCCGAAAAAACCTTTTTATTTTAATTTTTTTTTCACTAAAGTATAATCTATTAGTTTGCGCAGTTTTCTTTCAAACTGTTTCTTTGGATAATAAAAGTGATTAATATCCTTCATTTGCGTTGTTTTCTTATGGTATAACCGTATTACACTCGCATATCACGTTTCCGGCCATTCTGACTTAGATTTCCTTGAATATTCACATAAGCATCAATTATGCTTATGTGAATATTTAACTTTTGGACACCAGTGTATATATATATATATATATATAATACTAAAAAACTAGTAATTTCTTAATTCAACACTCTTAACATTTAAAAACTATTAATTCCTCACTTTACTATTCAAAATTACATACCCCTTTTTAATCTTAGTAAGTACTTAATTTTCCCTTGGGCATTCGTGTTAAATTCCATTGTTACAGTCTTTGGCAATTTCAATAAAGATGGCTGACTTTGTAACGAAATTAAGCTCGATTCGGCGTGGCTACCGAATTAGATCAGATCAGAGCATCAACAAATAACTTTTATCCAATCAAAAGTAAGTCACACCTCTGTGTCACGTGATGGAATGACTTTATAAAACTATCTGATGTCTAAATTTAGACGTATTCTGTAATATTTTGTCTGCTACGAAACACCCGGCAGAAGTGCCAGCGATTTTAATAAATATGTAGTTCGATAAATTTGTGGTATGATTTGTGTGTCCGAGGGTTGAGATCAATTGCGGGAACTGTTTTAAAAACGTTTGTGATGCACGGCCGGGCGACATGTCATCTTCTAACCTAAAGTAGAAAGGCGAGAACAGTCTTCCAAAGCTACCACTCAGCAATCATTCGTCGGCCCGCGCCTGTGTTATTACACACACACACATATATATATATATATATATATATATATATACAGTGATTTCCGCTTATAAGAATCACGTTTGTTATTACTGTTTTTGATTCTTATAAGCGGTTGATTCTTATAACCGAAACTTCCCTTTGGACAGGCACACATACACAAATATATACTTGTACATATATATAAACACACAGGCACATATATACATAATTTACCATTAAATACTCTTTAATTTACGTTATTTATCATTTATTAAAATTATTTTTTATAATTTTAAAAATATTCAATTTCTGAACAAATACTATAACTCAATTTCTAGACCTATAAGTAACAACACATGATTATAAAATCAACAAGAGGCATCTTCTCTTTGACTACACTTTGGAAGAGCATCATATCTAATTAACAAGTTCTGTTTTTCAGAAAAACTAAGAGTTTTCCTTGTTTTTATCATATTTGAATTCGACTATCAAAAAGTTCTAACACTAACTGGCAATTTTGTTAGAAAACTAAAGTGAGTACTAGCGACGTATGCTTATTACAGTCTCAGACGAAGATTCACTTTATAGCTTACGTTTCACGGTTTGATTCTGAATCAAACCGTGAAACGTTTGATTCAGCATCTGGTTCATCTGATTCAGCAAAATGGATCCGTTTACGTTTCACGGTTTGAAGTGCTGAATCCACTGTCCCGTTTGCGTAAGTGATGGTGGACACTTCGCAGAAGATTTATGTGTTTCAGGGTCCAGAAATCCGCAACCAGGAAGTAAGTGGTGGAAAAAAAGGAGTGCCTGTCTGGAGAAAAGCGAAATCGGACCCGGGCGGGTTAGATGCCCCTGGGTAAAGCTAATAAGACAGTGTTTAGCAAAAACGTATAAGGAGAAACTCTTATGTTATGTCTAAAGGAATGTATTTTACGACTGTTTTCCACCCTAAAGTTTTATCAATCTTTCTTTTCAAAAACTTAAGAAAGAATTTCGTACCTTTTCAGAGTTCAAGTGGCATTTTTTGGAAAAATGAAAGGAAGGCGAAGATTGCAAACTGATTCTTATAACCGGTGGATTGATTCTTTAAAGCGGAAATTTTAACATGGAAATAATACATTTGTTTTTGTTTTTGCGATATTGATTCTTATAAACGGTTGATTCTTATAACCACTGATCACTATAAGCGGTGGTTACTGTATATATATATATATATATACATATCCACTCTTAGACCAAAAAAAAACGACGCACCAAGAAGGGGTAATGCAAACTGAACACAAATGGATATGCATATAGGTTTCTACGGAAAATGCAAAATTTTCAAGTTCAGCCTATGAATAAACATGTGACGCTGCAGCGCATCTTAACTGCGCAACTGGCAGGATATTAAAGAGGAGAAATTTCGATTCCAGGTCATAAATTCTTTGCGAATTTCATTCCGTGTACTCAGGTAGACAGTAACAAAGACTCGCATACAGGTGCGCGAACAATATGCGCAGATGTAAGCATTTGAGAGAGGACGTGTAGTTGGGCTCAAAGAATCCGATTTGTCTAATCGGCGAATCGCTCGACATTTGGGTAGGAGCGATGCCACCATTAGACGATGTTGTCCATGGCTGAACCATGGCCGAACACAGCGTCAAGAAGGAAGTGGTCGGCCTAGAGAAAACACAGAACGTGAGGACCGAGCAATCGTCAGAGTGGCACATCATTGTCATACCTTTTACGTGCAACTGGTGCTTCAGTGACCACAAGGACCATTCATAGGCGGCTCGGAGAAAGGGGGCTGAGCTCACGGTGCCCCTTGCGCCAACTAAAATTGACCCCTGTACACCGACAAGACCGTTCGCAGTGGTGTCGGGCACATTCGACCAGGAATGCCACTGACTAGAGTAGAATTGTCTTCAGTTATGAGTCCCGCTTCGAATTGAGCCCCGACGTCCAGTGAATATGTGTTTGGAGATGCCCCGGACAGCGGTGGGATACCAACCTGACTGCCTTCCGCCATACGGGCCGACAACTAGGAGTGATGGTCTGGGGCGCCATTTAATTTCATGGCAGGACCCCTTTGGTTGTCATCCGCGACACCCTTAGAGCACAGCGGTACGTCGATGATATTCTACGGCCCGTTGTGTTGCCCTTCCTATCACGCCATCCTGGGCTTACATTTCAGCAAGATAATGCCCGCCCGCACACGGCGAGAGATTCTACTGCTTGTCTTCGTGCTTGCCCAACGCTACCTTGGCCAGAAAGGTCGCCGGATCTCTCCCCCATCGAGCACGTTTGGAACATTATGGGAGAACGCCTTCCAACCAACTTGGGATTTTGACGATTTAACGCGCCAATTGGACAGAATTTGGCACGATATCCGGCAGGAGTACCTCTATCAAATAGTGCCGAGTCGAATAACTGCTTGCAGAAGGGCCAGAGGTTCACCAACGGGTTATGGACTTTTTTACTTTGTAAAGCTCTTTATCTTGAATAAATCATCTAATTTTTCTCAAATTGTAATCATTTGTTTTTCTGTACATGTACATCCCATCTACCCCGATTTTCGTTCCATTCGGATATCTCCTTCTTGTTGTGTCTTTTTTTTGTCTAAGTGTGTATTTTGGTAACAATCCTGTACACATGCGTATGTACATTTCTCTTAAACCTCTCTACCTCTACTATTCCAATTAACACACTTGCGCGAGCGTATATGTATATATCCATAACATTATTTTTTTTCAAGTTTTAAATAATAAAAAAATGTAGGATCTGATTTCAAATGATACTGAATATATCCAGGAATTACAAAATGAACACAGCTGCAAGTGCATTTGAGTGTCCAATCATACGATCACATTTGTAGAACAAGACAAAGTTGTTTGAGAAACTTTAGATAAAAACTCATACCTTAATTTTGCCGTATCGATTTTGGGTATCGCGTCTGGACTTTCTCACGTTGTTTTTATGCTCGTACTTTGTGGTATTTTTCCAAAACTTAAAACATGAAATTTTGCCATTTCTTTTATAAATCTAACCAGAAGCTGTTTTATTTCTCAAACATATATAGAAGTATTATCAATATTTTTGTCGGGTGATTCTAATTCAGGTGATTCGCTAGTGTAATCGATCTCCAAGTTTACATAAAACAAAGTAGATAAGGTTTCGTACAACTGTCATAACAACTCAGTCTGTTCAAAGCGTCTAGATATATTTTAATATATCACTAGATATATTTAAATGACGGATAATTCTAATTTTAGAAATGTATATTTTATTTTCAGTGGAGGAAATATATCTAAAAAATTCAGCGCAAGTATCAGGGATTTGATTTGTGAGATTCATTTCATAAATGTTGAAAACTGACGCAGTCAAGGGGTAAAAATATTTTCTTAAATGTTTTTAAAAAATGATAAAATTTCTTCCTCTCTGCTGTGTATGACAATTTTTCGTTTTCTTTTGATGTTACTATCTTCTGTTTCCCAAAACATTCAGAAGTCCCTGATGGGCAGATATATAGCTCAGAATCCTCTAAATTTTAATTATTCTCGTAAAGATGGAAAAAAGGTTTTTTTGATTAATTCAAGATCATTTAACACTGTAGTGGAATAACCACTTGCTTACCAGCTTGCTGCTGTAGCGAGTTGTATTATCAATAATATGCTTGCTAGCAAGGCAGATAATTTCAATAACTATGAGTTTAAAAAAATGGAAGACTACGCTTTTCGCAGTCCCTCACAGAGAAAAGGACCACCTCATAAACGATACCTGAGCGATACCTTCAAAACCGAGAAATGAACTCGAAGGCAATTAGAGGAGTACATGTAGAAGATAAAAGGGTTACGCAAATCTACATTACTTTTTTATGCCTTTGCTCTATTTTCTATTGGACCTCACTTCGTTACTGATTTCACATTTTTATCAATACTTTATCTATATAGTATATAAAACAGTTCCGTAACTGACTCACTGCCTCACTGACATACAACGCACAGACCAAACCACTGGACCTAAAGGGCTGAAATTTTGCATGGCGATTCTTCCTATAGTGTAGGGGTGCACTAAGAGAGATTTTTGAAAATTTCTCCTTAGATTTTTTAAAATTAAATTTTTACGCTGTTTTAGCAACTTTTTTTTAAGTTTGCATTTAAAATAATAATTTGAGGGTTATGAAATTTATATCCGTGAGAAAGATCATAAAAATTCCTTTAAAATGAAATCTTTTTCGAATCTGTACCTCTATTTTCTGATTTTTGGTGAATTTTTAAAGATTCATTTTTAGAATTTAATTTATTAAATGCCGATCACGTGATTTCTTTTTCTGGTACTTTCAATAAATTTATCGTCACGTGCGTAACAACTAAATAGACAAAAAAATATTTTTTTTCTTGCTAAAACGGCAGACGATTGGACATTATTTTGTCTATAAAAATATCCCTTACGATTTTTTTATAAATATATATTTTTTCTACATCAATTGTATATATTGATCGTCGTATTTATTATAAATATTGATATATATATTTTATTTTTGGCATTAATTGCATACATTGACCGTTGTATTTAATTTAAATGTACCCCGTAGCGAAGTGCGGGTTTTCAGCTAGTTAAACATATGCACTCCCTTTTTCTCTTGCTCCACTTGTCAAATAATGTAATTTGTGCCTAATTTATATCTCATATTTTTTTCTAAAAACTAATATCCGGATTTCCAATTATTAGTATTTCCTGCTATTTTTCTTGAGAGAGATCTTTATTAGTTCATTTCGCCCTCTAAAGACAGCTATTCAACCATAAATTTTGTCTGCCCTTCCACTTTGGTTATTTATTATTTCCACTGGTTTCACCCTAGCATACCCGGGTTTCTCTATCACAATTATCTTCTAATACAGTGGTTCCCAACTGGTAGCACGAGTACCGCTGGTGGTAAGCGAGAGCATTTGAGGTGGTGCGCAGAAAACGACTTAAGATTACAGATAAGCGCTATTGAACTTGACATAGAAACTCTAATAAGAAATAATCATAAGCAACAGCAAGTTTCTCATTAAGTCTCCTGATAAAGACATTTTAGTGTTGGGAAATTGTATTTGCCCTTTGTTAATAACAATTAAGTATAAACGGCTTTTTCTAGTTTTATGCATTTTTTTCTGTATTTGTTTTATTTATACGTAAATACATTTTATAAAGTTATTATTATTTTGTAATGTATTTTGTAATTATACATTTTGTAAAGTTATACAAAAGTTATACATTTTGTAAAGTTTTTTATATTTGTAAAGTTATTTCCTTTTGTAAAGTTATTGCATTTTGTAAAGTTATTAAATACATTTTGTAAAGTTATTAAATACATTTTGTAAAGTTATTATTTATTTATGTGTATAGAATTTATTTTGACCCTCTCAAAACTTTATGACATAACCAGTAGTACGCCACGACCCTATAAAGTTCTCAGGTGTTACTAAAGTATCAAAAGTTTGGGAATCACTGCTCTAATACACCTTGTGTCAAATAACAGATCATATTATTCATGAATTATTCTTGGATATTTATGACCATATTCATAATTCATGGTTTCACCGTTTGAAACATTTTCCAAGTATTTTTTTTTTATTTGAAGAGATTGTCAGATGTAATGCATGACTGTATAACAAAACCTTCTATCGAATTAAAGGAATAACAATACCAGGACCTAAAAGAACAAATCCCCGTAAATGCGTCAATTTTACACGACTACATCGGAATATACATGCAACGGATGCGTCCTCCTTAAATTTCATGCAATATTAATATCCTCAAGAAAAAAAAAGGAACGGCTCGTTTATCATCCGTTGAATTTACATCTTCGCCGATTACCTGCCAAAATGCCTGAAAAGTTTATGACACACAACTGTCAAGAAAATCACATGTAAGAAATAAAGGAAAAGAAAAATTGATGTGTTACTTACAGGCCACGCATTTTTCTTTTCTGTCAAGTATTCTTTCAGAATTTTTTTCCTCTCGTGTCAGTCAGTCAATTTCGAATATTATTTCAGTAACTTTTTGTATTAGGAAGAGTTAAAATGACGGTTCATATATTGAGTTTCTTTTTATTCTGTTTTTTACCCGGTCTAATGAAAGAGGGGGATGTAATGGAAAAAAAGAAATATTTTTAATGCATTTAAGAATGTCTGGATATTCAAAAATTTGCATAATAACCACATGAAGGAGGATTTATAAGGGATGGGAAACAAAAGGGAGGCATTTATTCCCTATCGCAAAGTATTTTTTTAAGTTTTGCTGGTTCTGTAATGTATGAAATTTATGTTATGTAAAAGTAAATGCAATGAGCAGTTATAAAGTAACATAAATTACACAGCACTGAAACTAGCAAATGGAAACAAGATGGTTAAAAATACATCACCATTAGCATAATAATGATATAAGCTTTGTGCTGAGCTTTTTATCGTTATTCTAACTGTTCTGGGATACAAAGAACCATTATAAATACACTCTATCACAAAATACATATGCACCCAGAAGGAAACGAGCTACTATCACGAAACTTAACATGTATCTAGTGTATGAGGAGATAAGCAAATGATTACACATTCAGAAGGACAGACCGTTTTATTAAGAAGATATGGCATTAAAAAGGTTACAAATCAGCAAGTAGTAAATCCACCTCTGGCAGCTAAATAAGCCGAAACACGGCGTGGCATCGAATCAATCAGGTCATCTATGACCTCCTGCGGAAGATCATGCCATAATCTTTGCAACTGGGCAGTTAATTCCCCAGTATTCCGGGACGGCTGCAGTTGCCTTCCAAGCACGTCCCAGACGTGCTCTATTGGCGAGAGGTCTGGTGACCTGGCAGGCCATGGGAGTACGTCATATCCTTGAAGACATTGTTGGGAGAGTCGAGCAGTATGTGGACGAACGTTGTCTTGCTGATAAATGGAACCTGGGCGACTTGATAGCAAAGGCAGTACAACTGACGTTAAAATCTCGTCCACGTAACTGCGTGCCGTCAAAGTGCGTTGAAGGACGACTAGAGATGATCGTGTGTCCCAACAAATCACTCCCCACACTGTCACACCTTGTGTAATCACCGTATGCCTCTCAACAACAAATGCCGGATCGGACCGGTGGCCTGGACGCCTCCATGCGTATGCGCTGGTAATCAGCATTTAGACTGAATCGGGATTCATCGCTGAAGATCACACGCCTCCAGTCGGTCACACTCCAGCTTGACCGAGGTAGGCAAAAATCCGATCGACACTGCCTATAATGTGGGGTCAGTGGTAGGCGTCTTATGAACATTGGCTCCTTATAAATGCGTCGGCCAGTCGTCTCCGAATGGTTTCCCTTGATACCACCGGATGTCTGGAAGGTGGTAAATGGCGTCGAACCGATTCTAGCGACGTTGTTGGGCAGATGTGGCCGCTAGTATGATTGCACGATTCTCGCGCGCATTTGTGTTTCTGGGACGCCCTGACACTCCCCGACGGTAGACTATCCCTTCAGTGATTCATTGTTGCCAACACCGAGCAACTACCATATCTCTCCGACCGAAGTGGCGGCCGATATGCCTGTTCGACCAACCTATTTCTCTGAGGCCTACTATACGCCCCTCTCAATGTCCGACAATTGTTCGTACTGTCGCCGGTTACGTCTCAGAGGCATCTCTAGTCACAATACCGTCCATCCAAGTCGACAGATTTGTTTGAATAACCCTATGGCACGAGCAATCATGCTTTTAAAATCTCCTAGCTGCGCATCTCATATGAGCATAGCGCACTTACCCTTGTCTCATTGGCGTCGAAATTTTAATCATTTGCATATCTCTTACCAGACTACATTCCTGCCAAGTTTCGCGATAGTAGCTCGATTTCTTCTGGGTGCATATATTTTTTGTGACAGAGTGTATATGCTGCTTTGTAAACATTTTCATATTTATACGTGTATTAAGGCTTTCTCCATTTACACGCAGAAAATAACAGTTTAACATTTATGTGATGCATCTTTGATTTGTTTCGTTGCCAGTCAAAAATTTAAGCTTCCAACGAAGTCATATGTTCCATGAAAAAATACGCATAATTAACAAAATCGGAATAAACAATTTCATTGGCATGATTATGCATTATGAATAGAACCTATATAGATTTGATTATGATCGCAATGAATTTGAATGAATTCAATAAATCGTATCTAGGTTAAAATTCACTGCTCATTCTTAGTTACAAAAAAAATGTCTTTTACTGGGGACAAAACGATCAATCATTAATGTGGAAGAAAAATTAATTAATTATTTGCATTATTATCAATATGTTTAATGAGGATTAAAATAAAAACAAAACATATTTTCATAAATTTACCATCGAAGCATGCTAAATTTTATTATTTAAGCTCAGTTAATCGGAAAGGTAAATAGCAGTTAAAGAAAAAAATGTCTTTTCTTTTCCATTAAGTTTCGAGGTTTTTTTACAGACTGTTGGACAGTAAACTCCAAACTTTTTTCTCAATTAAAAAAAATTCTCAATTATGTTCATTGTGTTTTTTTTAATCATGCAAACAGTCTTTTAAATTTTATCTGCTCATTTTATACCCTGATCTTTAGATGGTGTTTCACGAATCCAGTTTTTTACTTGCTGTACGATTTTCGCATGATCTAAGATTAACATTCGTGATTAGATTGGGAAAATAAAAGATATATGCCCTAAATTTTCTCATTCGCAACGATTTTCACACTTCATTATCAATCGAATACAGTAATATTTATCACTCCTCAGATTTATCATCTTTACAGAGGAAAACCAGACTTGGATTCTTGTAGTTAAAGACATCTAATAAGTTTTATATAACATTTATATTGCCAGGAAAATACGATGGATTTTCAGGGAAAAATTCTGAACATACTTAAGACTTTCTGAACTTTGAGGTGCATTGCTATGTATGTTTTTGTCATTTACTTGTTTGGATTCAGCGCTTCTTAATCTGGTTTCTGACAATTTATATATATATATAAAACGCGTAGGTATGCGGCATAAAAATCGACGATATTTCTAAACTCCGAATGGCAACGGCTGCTACTACCAGATGTAAACATTAGCGCCTGTCTGCAATTTGCAACCGCGTGTCGACATGGATTTACGCACTGAAATCAGGAATGCTCAAAACAAGGTGCACGATCAAGTGAAAATTGTTAAGGCTGCTATGTACTAAGTAAAAAATCGTATTTCCATTTTCCTCTTCTTGCAGACTCTTGTGGTGGGAGGAGTCCAGTTGACAGTTCGAGAATTCCACCCCTCTTAGGATTGACATTTCGAGGGAATGTAATGGCTCTCTCTCTATAGGCGGGTTAAGCGCTACCCCCAAATTTTTTATTTAAAATATATTTTTGTAAACCATTTACGGGTACATAAATGCTGATAATCCAATAAAATTGGTATTGTCAGATAGCCCGAACGTTTCTACAAAGCTCTACAGGATTCATTTTATAAATTTCGTCCACCGAAGGAATTTATGAGCGTTTAAAACACACTATACCAGATTTTTCCCCGAATAATTTAAATTTTAAAATATTAATTGCATTTTTTGAAAAAACGAAAAATGTACACAAATATAAAATTTATTTCTCTATGACGGAGTACAATTTGTTTTTTTAAATCTTTGAATCCAAGTCGACAATCCGTGGACACATTTTCTCCATAGGTTAACATTGAGGGGAGTGAATCCAATGGGGTTAGTACATAGCATCCTTAACAGTCTCAAGAAATAAATCGAATAAGAAATAATTCATTAAGAGAGAGGCGTGAATGAGAGAGCATAAATGATCGCGAGGTTAGGCTAAACCTTCGCTGGCATAGCAACCGATAGCCAGCAATAGTTAATTTTCTACACTTTTTTCAGCAGTTCCTGAATTTTTACTCCATTTTATAAGTGAAGAAATTTTCCCAACAATTTAGTATTTGATATGATTAAGTGTAGATATCTGAATTGTGAACAATAGTATATACAGAGAGTGATGTAATCCACGCTATATTTTAATATTTGCTGAATTTTTACTCCATTTTTTAAGTGAAAATTTTTCTACCCCACAATTTCTTATTTGATGTAAGGATAAAGTGTAGATATCTTAATTTTGAAAAATAGTACATTCAGAGAGGGATGCAATTTATAAAATCATTGGTGTTGGGTTTCTCAGTCTTACGTAATTGAAATTCACATTTTTTAATCCCGATGTTTTAGAATCAGCTTTGTAGAGAATACCTCTTAACAACGTATATTTATGACAGGTAATGTTAACATTTCATGCATATGTTACTTTCAGTTGAGTTGTTTTCCAAAAGAAAATATAAAACTAAAAGCGACCATGCTGGTCGCGCAAAGGCTAGTTACTATGGAGTTTCGTTTGAAGTAATTGACGCTATAATTCTTGATGGTCTATAAAATGTTCTCTAGTGATAAAACGAGAGCTCTCTTTCAATTGTCTCTTTCAACTTCCTTAGATAGTAGTGTTTTTAATCAAGGGTACTTCCGACTTTTATGACACTGATGATATCGCTATTTTTTAATGCACTAGCCCACTGTAGGTCTTCCCGTTAAGAATTTTGCCATAACCCGGCTGTATCATTCAACATCTTAAAAATAAATGAGGAATTTGTTTCTAGAGAGCAAGTTTTAGGTTTTTGCTTGTCCAAGCGGTCCTTAAAAAATTCCCCAGTGTAAGAAGAAGCCCTTCAAAAATTTGTAATTGTAGTAATACAACTAATTCTTTTTTTACACGGACTTTTTTTTTTGCATGATTTTGAAATAACACGATCGAAAAAATATTCTAATCTTGTTTTTACATGATCGGGTTTTTTTACACGATAAAAAAAAATGTCAATATCTTTTTTTTTTTTTGTTCATCCCGCGTAAAGATTTTTCATAACACCCGCACCAAAAACTACTTCCAACGCCTCTAAAATGGGGCGAAAGTGTCCAATTTCTTTGACGATATAAACGAATGAATTGAAGACAGACTCCTTAAAGGGACAGTGGACCTTCAAACGTAACTTTTTTTGTTTTCAATCGATTTGCTTGAAATTTGAATATGGGATTAGTACCATAGATATGTAAAAATGGATAAAATTTAAAGATGAAATATTCATAATTTATGAATTATGAATTATTAATTATATAAAAAATTGGCCTCATTAAAAATGCTCCATGCGCATTTCTTTTGCATATAATACTGTAATTTTTAATTACAGGATACCTTATAGTACTAACAATGACACTTATTGCTTATTTTAAGCATTCATTAAAAATATAAAGAGAAAAAAATAATGATAGTGAAAACACCCTTTTTATTACGCAAAATACCTATAAATAATCTTTTCGAGTACAAAATTTAGAAATTCTGAGCTACGAAACATAATTTTTTTAATAAGATTTATTTGATATACAGTTAAGTATATAAAACTTAAATTTCAAAGCAATACGATAATTAGAAATGCGCCCGGAGCAGTTTGAATATTCGTATGACACGAAAATTTTTATTTTGAGAAAAACACATTTCAAGTTATTGCTATTAGTAACCACATAATATCTAAATTATATACAAATGCCTATAACTAGGAAAGTAATTACATAAATTAAAAATTCTTTTTGCAACACATTCCTATTCGTCCGTAGTTTCACAATTCAATAAAATAAAAAAAATCGAATTTTTGGACAAATTTCAATTAATTTTCCTTTTATTTTGTCTATTTTAGTATAATTTTTTTATCTATATCTATTGGATTATTTATTTAACTAAATGAAAGTCATTCACCATGTTGTTCACCTTGAACTGAATATCTATTCATTATTCGCAATATCTGTATATAAAACTGTATTCAAAATTGTGTATCCCAAGTTCAGTCATATTTTTATCTCGAGGCCCAAACCATAAAATCGTCCAACAGAGCCGCATCTATGCTGGTATATATTCCATGGGGTAAGGGAAATTTTGAATGGAAACAGATCTCTTTAAATTACAATACTGACGATGAGTTTGAGTTTGGGAATTAATCAGGAGGATGAGTTACATTGCTCAGTGGGTGTGATGTCATGGTAAACGTACCTGTGAGGAAGCGTCGGTTTCCAGTTACAAGGAAATAGTTACTTTAAGTGTTTCGAGAAAATTGGCAGAGAGGGTACTGTAAAATGTGAGTTTCAAAATGGTCTTCATTACAAGGGAGTATAGTTTCATCAGTTCAAGAGGGGAAAAGTTTCAGGTCTTATGATTGTGTGCATGACATTGACAAAAATCTGCTCACGGCTTAAAAATGTAGCATCATCCAAAAAAAATAGGTAAATAAACAAGATCAGTAATAAAGATAGTAAAATTGAATTATTGTCGGAGATAAATCGAATTACTGACTAAGCATAGGTTGTAAATGTTGTTCCTAGAATTTTCGCTCTCTTTTTTGAGTACGGGAATCGAAAGATCATTCTGTTAAAAGGAACACGTCAAAGATCGTAAATCAAGTCATGTAAATTTTTGTTCTCCTACTTGAAAATTTAAAGATAATTCCTTAAAACAAAGTGCAAACATTTCCAAAAATCATTTTTCTCCGTAAGCTTATTCTTTTACTTTGTTTTCGTCTTTCGTATCACTGCAGAAACTTTTGTTCCAGAAAAGCTCAAAGCGTGATGATATCTGCATACACATAATTCGAAAGGGAGTAAATGGAGAAAGAAATTAAGCATCGCACAGCAGCTGCTTGCAGTGTCGGAGGGAAATGCGTTTACCGTTGGAAAATGTGGTGAATATTTAATTTTCTTTCAATTTCTGAGCTCTTTTAAATTGCTTACAGGGCAGAGAATCGATCCGTAACGGCACACGATGAATATAAATTTTTCCGAGCCACTGTCAAAACCAAATGTCTTATTTCATCGCTGATATTGCAGGAAGTTCGAAATTAGCATTTAGATAAGCATCTACAAACCACCCTAACAAATGACGTGAAATCGACTGCATGGCAGGTGTAAATCTGTGGAATGAGTGAGAAATGATTGCCATTTGAGAAGAAACCAATTGTTCGTGTTCGCGAGTTGAAACAAATAAAATACCTCAACAGTGAGTGCTTGAGCCACAGATTAAATTTTCTAGGGCTTTATTTCAAAATAAAGAATATTTTTATCTCTGAAAATGAAATTTGGGGAAACAGAATTTACAAGCTGAATTTTTTGTTTTCGTTTGACACGATGAGATCGAGTAAAGATATAAATAGGTGGGATCATCATACTACTCTATTCAATTTTAACATGATACTATTTTTCTCTGTTAACTTACCAATAAATTAATGGAATTTTTGCGCATTGAACTGTTGGAAATTCTGATGATAATAACGGCTCTGCAGCTGTTTTGTTACAGATACTTTTCACACATGTGAGAAAAAAAAAATCTTTTGACTGTAACATTAAAACTAAAGTTGCCAGTTACTAATTTTTTTTTAAAACGTTTTGGCTAAAATTTCAAAACTTTACAATGTGCGTCTAATGCATAAACTTGGTACGTGCATTAACATACAGGACTGGTCCTAAAAGAGATTACAAGGTAAAACCCCAGAAAAAGAGTTTTATATTCTTCAAGACAAAAGCAGTTTGCTTCTTTGCAACGTAGTTAGTTATCCCAAGTTTTCCATGCTGAGAAACAGGCTTTAAGATAATTTTTTTTTAACTTTTAAATTTCCGCAATATTTTGTTTAGTTCCACAATGCCTGTCTTTTTCGTATAAATTATGAATTTAAAATAAACTTTAGTATTACTCCATAATTTAAATTAAGTAATGGATCCAAAAAATTAACCATAAATCAATATTAAATCTGAATAAAACTTTTTTTTCAAATAAAAACTAATTTAATGGTTATAAATGATCAAGTACGTATTACTGTCCAATATCTCAGAAAGAGTTTGATAGATTTATTTTCTTAACTGATGAAACTGCAAAAGCAAACTATATTAGTATATGCGTTTATGTTTTAACAGTGCTCTTGAAAGAAGATGCTGAAAATACATGCAGGTGTCATCTAATTAATGTCATTTCTATTGTAGTCAACTTATTAACACAAGGAATAATAAAACCTAATGCTTTCTGCTAAACTAAAAGCTGGTTAAATAATGTATAATAGATATAAGATAATTTTTTTTTAACTTTTAAATTTCTGCAATATTTTTTTAGTTCCACAATGCCTCTCTTTTCCGTATAAATTATGCATTTAAAATAAACTTTAGTATTACTCCATAATTCAAATTAAATAATGAATCCAAAAAATTAACCAATAATCAATATTAAATCTGAATAAATTTTTTTTTCAAATAAAAACTAATTTAATGGTTATAAATGATCAAGTACGTATTACTGTCCAATATCTCAGAAAGAGTTTGATAGATTTATTTTCTTAACTGACGTAACTGCAAAAGCAAACTATATTAGTATACGCGTTTATGTTTTAACAGTGCTCTTGAAAGAAGATGCTGAAAATACATGCAGGTGTCATTTAATTAATTTCATTTCTACTGTAGTCAACTTATTAACACAAGGAATAATAAAACCTAATGTTTGCTGCTAAACTTTAAGCTGTTTAAATAATGTATAATAGATTTCACAAACAATGCATTATAGAACAAATAGTTTTAATGTCCAAACTGTAATTCTATGTTTTGAATTGCTAAGATAAAAAAAAATTCAATTTTAATTACAACTGTATAAACAGATAACATAACCCAAAGAAAACGAATGTACACCATGAAAAAATATGCACGCAGTAAATAGTAGAATGCAGACAAAACATCTACAGTTGAAATGAAGTTATAAATCTAACTAATTGAATTTCGGTCTGGAACAGCATAGTTTTCTTATTTCCGTTATATTTTCTTTATTTTTACATTTGAAGTGAACCTCGGTCAAGAAAGGTATATTTTTTTTATTTTAATATTTATTTCCTTCAGCTCTGTGTTTGAAGTAGAGAAATAAATCTAGTTAAGAAAACCTCTGTCCAAAACAGCAAATTTTTTTTTCAAAAAATAATTCGATATTTGAACTTCTCATTTACCAGCGAGAAGCAGATCAATATTTCTGATTGAAATCAAATTAAATGACTCAAAAGTATCATATAAACAATATTGAGACATATGCAGATTTGATTTATCGTACAAGTTAAATCTTCATTTATTAGAATCCATCCCGTAATAGCCAAACACGGGTGATTGTCAAGATACGATAAATTAAAAATTAATAACATCATGATTGTTAACAACTTTAGACATATTGTTAGGGGGTACCTAGGGCCATCGTGTACCTAGGGCCACCATGCTTTATTTAAATAATTCTTATTTTACAGCATTTTTACTCATTGGAGCGAGTGACAACACTGTTTCAAATCATAACAGCCATTTTTAACGAAAGCAAGAAGAAGCTTTAGTTAAATAGAAAAGAAAGTCTTGATTTGATCATCAAAACTAAATTTTTTCACTTCAATTTGAAGTCTTATTTTGTGAAAGTAAGTGCAAACTTATGTTCTAATGTATAGCAGATAATTTTTGCAATCATTAAAGGAAAAAAATGATATAAAAACAAAGTTTGGTTTCGGCAGGTCTTTGGCTAGGGAAGCCATTTTCCCAAAAACAACATCTTGTACCTAGGGCCATAATCTTGTCCTGTACCTAGGGCCCTGGCCTCTGGTGAAAAAAGAGGTGGACGAAAACTTGGCAAGTGTAGAATTCTCGCTGATACCCCCGAGAAAAATGAAATTCAAGCAGAAATATTGAAAACATTAATTGTTAATAAATAGGTTACGAAATCTGTGTTTGAAACAGAAAATTTATGTGGGATCATTAAGAAGACAATGGAGAAAAGACATACATTAGAAAGTGAGGAACATTTCTTCCTTTAAGACATTGCCTACAATTGACATTTCTTCCATACGAAGATTTTAGAAGTTGTGCATGAAAGAAATAATGCATACAAATTGTTTTTTTATTGTAAACAACAATTTCAGTTTTTGGAAATAACTGGCCCTAGGTACAATAGTGTTATTGTACCTAGGACCATTTGCAATTTTTTTTTTAAATTTTCAATATCATTTACAAATTTTTTTTTCTACACTTGATGTGATTTTTTTTTAAAGAGAATAAAGCACGTAATGTATACAAACTATTTTTATTATTGTAAGTTAGTTATAAGTAAAGATACTGACATTTGAAAATAGCCGGCCCTAGGTACAAGGGTTTCCCCTAATTATGTGGACAAGTCTACTGCAGGCGTACACAACGTACCGCCCGCGAAGCTCTTAATGAAGGCACATAATATTATATATCTAAAAAATACATTATATTATTTTTAGATTTATAATATTACGGAAAGAATATAAAAACAAAGAGTCTTAGTACTTAAAATTTTAATATTTAAAATAGTAAGTAATTTATTTTTGCTATATAATTTTTTTTTCCAAGTACTGATCTTCGAGCGTACTCTGGGCATGTTTTCATTTGCACGTTATCAATGACATCATTGGTTTTCATTTGGTAAGAAGCCAGGCGCTGTATTTTGGAACGTTTCCGGTTGGCGGAATAACATCGACACCTATCTATATATATAAAACAGTTCCGTAACTGACTCACTGACATACAACGCACAGATCAAACCGCTGGACCTATAGGGCTGAAATTTTGCATGCCGATTCTTCTTATCGTGTAGGAGTGCACTAAGAATGATTTTTGAAAAATTCTTCTTAGATTTTTTAAAATTAAATTTTTAAGCCGTTTTTGTAACTTTTTTTAAGTTTGCATTTAAAATAATAATTTGAGCGTTATAAAATTTATATCACGAGCAAGATCATAAAAATTCCTTTAAAATGAAATCTTTTTCGACACTTTACCTCCATTTTCTGATTTTTGGTGAATTTTTAAAGATTAATTTTTAGAATTTAATTTATTAAATGCTGATCAAGTGATTTCTTTTTCTGGTACTTTCAATAAATTTATCGTCACGTGCGTAACAACTAAATAGACAAAAAAAATATTTTTTTCTCTTTCTAATGCAGCAGACGATTGGATATTATCCAAAAAAAATGCATATCCCTTACGATAAATATATATATATAGATAGATATATATTTTACATTGATCATCGCATTTATTATAAATATATATATTTATTTTTTGGCATAAATTGCATACGTTGACCGTTGTATTTAATTTGAATGTACTCCGTAGCGAAGCGCGGGTTTTCAGCTAGTCTACATATATTTATGTTTACTTCTGATGAAAGGAATACCATTCCAAAGAAGAAAACATATGAAACATTTTGCATTCATACATTGTTGCTGTTCTGTCACGTGAAACAATAATTTAGCTGATAATCAATCACAAATTAGCAAGAACTGCGCATGCCAGACCAAAGGGAACCGGTGTTTGAACTCGGTCATGCGTTCTCTCTCTGTGCACGCCGCTTTCTCTTTTCGACTGTCCGAACCCGCTGTGGCGCCTTAGCTATGTGCATTAGTGCCGCGTGCAACACACGGAATGCGTTCTTTTGATATTCAGTGCTTTTATTTCAGTAACCTATATACATAAAACAGTTCCGTAACTGACTCACTGACATACAACGCACAGACCAAACCGCTGGACCTAAAGGGCTGAAATTTTGCATGGCGATTCTTCTAATAGTGTAGGGGTGCACTAAGAAAGATTTTTTCAAAAATTCTTCTTAGATTTTTTTAAATTAAATTTTGAAGCTGTTTTAGTAACTTTTTTAAGTTTGCATATAAAATAATAATTTCAGGGTTATAAAATTTATATCACAGGAAATATCATAAAAATTCCTTTAAAATGAAATTTTTTTCGTACCTTTACCTCGATTTTCTGAATTTTGGTGAATTTTTAAAGATTAATTTTTAGAATTTAATGTATTAAATGCCGATCACGTGATTTCTTTTTCTGGTACTCTAAATAAATTTATCGTCACGTGCATAACAACTAAATACACAAAAAAACAATTTTTCATTCTAATGCAGCAGACGATTGGATATATATATATATGTGTGTGTGTCGCAGTGTAGGCGACAGTTTGGGAAAGTTAAACAGGTGCAAAGTTGGGCACGAAGAATAGGAGAAGATATATTCCAAACAGCGGATAAATGGTGTACAGATGCAGTTTACGATCTGCTTATGTCAGAAAGGGAGACGAGAATTGACATGTAAAAGGGGAACGGTCGAAAAATTGATGGCAAGGAGCGGCGGCCAGCTGCAGTTAATGATCTGGACAGGCAGAAATAGGAAACGAAGGGGTCCGAAATTTGATGTTAGTGAAGGATTAGTTAAGACTTTACGAGCTTCAATGCTTTAGGAGATCGGTAGGGTGTCGGAATAGAAGCGTGTGAATGTATGGGCGTGAGAATTCTCCAGAACGGTGCAACGACTGACGCCCCCTTCAATTTCAAGTGGAGGAGGTAGTATTATATAAAAAAGAGTTGGAACCAATAAAGGGTATCCATATTTACCCATTGGTCAGGATATGGCTACCAATGGAAAGCCTAGAAGGATAAGGGGGAGTTAAGTAAAAGATAGAGATGGCAGAGAATAATCAGAAAAGATAAGGAGAGATATAGAGTGGAAAAGCGGTGAGCAGATGAAGTTTAGAATCCGCTGAGGGGAAGTCGTAGTCAAGAAAGACTGAAAGGGCCGCAGACGAATAAAGAAGATAGAGGTGTAAGCCCTCACGTGCCGATGAATGTATGCCCGCCGATTGGAGGATCACTTGAGCCGAAAGCCTACCGCGCTGACCCAAACTAAATGGGCCCACCTAATGACCCCAGGAGCATTCCTGGGTCGACGCGGCAAGTCGATCTGCAAGTCGATCTGACGACCAGCCGATAGCTTAGCCCTAGAAGGAGATACCTGTCCAGGAGCCCAGAACTCTCCCATGCCGCACCCCTTCGTCGAGCGAGCGCCTGCTACCAAGAGGTTGTAAAGTCCCGGAGCCCCGTATGCATAGATGATTGCCATCAACCACCACCTCCCAGAGTGTAGAGTCCTTGTGCCACAGATGACGGCAGCAAGCCACCCATCGTCCCACACGATTCTCCCCAGCCGTGCAAGTATCGGGTACGGGATTTGTTTATTTGGTGATCTTGTGCCGATGCTCAGTTAGATTAGGAGAATGATAGTAGCCGCGATTAATATTGCCTGTTGTCATAGATATATGTCACCGAATATTTGTGGTTTTGTATACTAATAGTTAGAATATGAAATTGAGTAGTAAATGTAGAAGTGATATGAGGTATATATATGTATTGTATTAACATGTTAAAAGAGTAATGATAGAAAGTCAGTAAGGAGTAATGTTAATGGTATATAGCGTGTGAATATGAAATTGAGTAGTAAAAGGATAAGTGATATGAGGTATACATATGTATTGTGTTAAAGCTTCGAATAATCAAGTAATGAAATTGAGTAGTAAAAGTATAAGTGATATGAGGTATATATATGTATTATATTAACATGTTAAAAGAGTAATGATAGGAAGTCAATAATGAGTAATGTGAACTGTATAAATAGTGTGTTGATAATTAATAAATTGATTTGTGATCATACACATGAGAAATCATTAATCCCTTGGGCCAAACAATGTACTAACCACAATTAAATACTTCACCATAATAATCATACTTCATAATCATAGTTCATAATCATAACTATTAAATAAAATCCCCATCACAATATATATTTACATCAATTGTATACATTGATCGTCATATTTATTATAAATATATATATTTATTTTTTTTACAGTAATTGCATGCATTGACCGTTGTATTTAATTTGAATGTACTCCATAGCGAAGTGCGGGTTTTCAACTAGTATACTTATACATTGACGTATACTTCAATTTTTTAAACCGTCATAAATGAAAGCAAAAAAAAAGAGAAACAGAGCACAGAATTTTGAATCCTGAGTCGACAGATAAGTATTTTTTTTTACTGCGTTGAAGTAAATAGTCGTGCCTCATTGAGTCGTGAAACGGTTGCTATAGCGAAAGAATACAATCTTCGACGGCACTTTGAATCTAAACGTCCTAATTTCACAAAGTTGGATCAAAATAAAAATAAAAAGAAATAAAGCAGCGAATTTATTGAACACTCTTTTTTAGGAGAGCAGCAATTTTTCAAGAAAAAGATTGGTGAAATTGGGACCGATACCAAACTAAGATTTCAGATTTCAAGGGAAATTGCTACTGCCGGAAAAATCCTTTACCCAAGGTGAGTTTGTAAAGAAGTGCATGTTTAAACCATTGAACTGCATGTTTACCGAAATAAACACAGAGCAAGCAACCTGCAGGATTTCTCTAAAAGCCTGGACCGTGCAAATTACAAGAATCACACTGAAAATTTTCTGCAAATTTGGAACCATGTATATATCTTAACAGAAAATCTCTGATATGAACAATAACGAAAGTAAGAAACTCTAATATTTAAATGACTATCAATTTGAAGATATTTTGAGAACGGCTGCTTCAAATACGTCTGCCTAATACAACAAACTTTGTGAAAAACAACGCAATGTCTGACATTAAATTTATTTTATGACTAGCTGAAAAACCGCGCTTCGCTACGGAGTGCATTCAAATTAAATACAACGGTCAATGTATGCAATTAATGCCAATATGTATATATATACATATATATATATATATATATATATATATATATATATATATATATATATATATATATATATATATATATATATATATATATATATAATAAATACGATGTTCAATGTATAGAATTGATGTAAAAAAAAATATATTTATAAAAAAATCGTAAGAGATATTTTTATAGACAAAATAATGTAGAAGAAAATATTCATATTATATGTAATAGGAAATATTAAAGAATATATTACAGTTAATATAGTACAGTTTGAAGAGCATAATATCTTTTACTGTATTTTAGTATTTTTTTGGATAATGTCCAATCGTCTTCCGCATAAGCAAGAAAAAAAATTTTTTTTGTCTATTTAGTTGTTATGCACGTGACGATAAATTTATTTATTGTACCAGAAAAAGAAATCACGTCATCGGCATTTAATAAATCAAATTCTAAAAATGAATCTTTAAAAATTCACCAAATATCAGAAAATGGAGGTAAAGATTCGAAAAAGATCTCATTTTAAAGGAATTTTTACGTTCTTCCCCGTGATATAAATTTTATAACCCCCCAAATTATTATTTTAAATGCAAACTTTAGAAAAGTTACTAAAGCGGCTTAAAAATTTAATTTTAAAAATCTAAGAAGAATTGTTCAAACATCTCTCTTAGTGCACCCCTACACCATAAGAAGAATCGCCTTGCAAAATTTCAGCCCTTTAGGTGCAGCGGTTAGGTCTGTGCGTTGTATGTCACTCACTCAGTCAACCAGTTACGGAACTGTTTTATATATATAGATAAAGGAAATCATTTTTTTAAAATTATTTTTTAGAATCGTTTTACTTTCCCTATTTTCTTGTGGCCCGCAGCAACTGTCCATAAAGTAATATGGACTTCAACCCATTCCGAGTTGTACAGGCCTGGTATACAGGTATCCTATAATTTTGAATTGTATTAATCATTTTAATCTGACTCGCTTTTATGCAGTATGGAGTTTTGATAATATTAATATATTGAAATGTCTGAAAATTATTATAATTAGCATTAGATGAGGCCCATAGTTTATTAATAAAAGGGGTTTTCTCAAACAGAATGCAAGACAATGATGAATCTTCAAAGTAATTGAAGAATGTATAAAAATATCAGATTTTAACCTCATTTAAATTCGGCAGGATTAATGAACAAAATTATATTTTCAGATATAGTTTAACATGGTAAGTTACGAAATACCTCAATGCAATATAGAGGTGAAATTACATAAATCTTACTTCGTTCTCTCAATGCACTTGAGAGGACAAAGCAAAAATGCTGTTAATGCACGATGCTCATGAATGTCAAACTTATAAATTAAATTATTCTTTAAAATTGTCGCAAAGAATTTATTGCTCAATTTTATTTCTACTCGTAAATGTTTAAACATAAAATTCATTAGTATAAAAATAAAATACCACTATATATATTGTTACGAATTTTACGAGTCTATGGTAATCTCGCCAAATATGAGAGTTATCGCCAAATTTGGAGATATGGCGCCAAATGGTCGCCAACCTTCTAGGCCTTTATGGAATGCTCCAGTTATTTCTAGCTGGCCGGCCGATAGGGGGCGCTTTGGAAGTCTATAAATATACCTGAGATTGGCATTGGTACTCAGTAATCTTGGTGTGACCCTTGATCGCAGGCTGACATGGAAATTCCATGTCGATAAACTAGTACAAAAATGTAACGCTGTTACCATGCAACTTCGTTCATTAATATACGGCAGCCATCTTTCCATGAGAAGCAAAGTCCTTCTTTTTAAACAAGTTATTCTCCCCTTAGCTCTTTATGCAATACCGGTCTGGTTCTAGGCCGCGAAAACTCATATCCATAAACTGGAGGTCATCCAGAACTTGACTCTCAGACGTATTCGCCGAACGATCCGTTATATGTCTAATGAAATCATACGACGAGACTTCAGCATCCTTTCCTTGAAGGAAACTACACTTAAACTCTCTAAGAATTTGTTTGATAATATTCCTAACATTCGCAATGAGATTATAGCTGAGTCTCCGGACTATGACTACTCCCACCGTGCTAACCGCAAACGCCCTCTGGCGTGTCTTCTTAAGAGCTAATACTGTCTCTTCTATCTTGCTTACTTATTCTTATTTTTATACTCCTCCCTCTTGTATTTTTACCAACCCCCTAGAGCTATACTATATTCTCAGTGCGAATATCTTACTCATTTTTCTTAAATAACTGTGGCAACTCTGGCCCAGTGGATGCGCGTGCGCCTTGTTATTTTTCTCCCGGGTGCGATTCCCGGCGTTTTCTTTTATTTTACTATTACTTATTTTACTTGTATTATGTTTTTACTGATAAGGGCCTATTTATGATATTTAATTACCTGCTGAGCAAATATATTTCAGATGCATAATGTTACAATTGGACATAAAGCCCTACAGACCTTGGAGCTCCGACAAGTTGATATACCTGAACCTGAACCTGATAGTCAGTATTCTTTTTTGCTGAGAATTGAATGTATTGAAAGCGCGCTAGGCGTGTATTGTATTGAAGACTCTGTTATCCTGTTTTTAGAGTTTCCTGCTGTATAAAAGACAATTGTTACGTGTTTTCTGTTGAATATGTGTATGCGCCTGAAGCATTTACAGAATAATAAATTTTATTTTGTGTGAACTTTCTGAAGAGATTTTTATTCAATCCTATCAAACCCAGGAAAACGTAACATTTTGGTGAAATTTGTTTTGAAACTCTCATATTTGGCGAGATTACCATAGAGTCGTAAAATTTTCAAATGAATTTATGTTTGTAATAGATAACAATTTCAAACAATTGTTATCTCATTGAAACTATGCTTCAGGGTATACTCATAAATGACGTAATGTAGTTGAAAATCTAGCGATGTTACTTTTAAATTTGTAGAAATTTCTTTCTACCCGATCGATTAACTCAACTGCAACAGCGCAAAAAAGTCTTTCTCTCGAAACGAACTTATTTGGAATCATTACTCAGAAGGTTTCACGGGAGCTTTAAATCGTATGGACATATTTTAAATCAAACCAAAAAAAAAATTCGCACTTAAAGTTTGTAATTAATACTCAGTTATTTAATGGCTGCAATTTAAATGACGATAAGATCTAAAATTCTAATTATTGGAAGTCAAAAACATATTATTAATTTACATATTTTAAAAGTCATGGTACTTGAAATAAATTATATTAAGAATGGTAATTAAATATTTCTGAAAATTATTCAATTGAATATAATTAATTAACTAATAACGTTTCTATTTTTCCTTTCTAGGCTCATTTATTAATAAGTCTTAACTTTCAGAAATGTACCTCGATTTTTTATTCATCCAGTTAAAGGAAATTGTCTTAAGATTTGGTTTGCTGATCTAATTTGAAGCTTTCATTTTTATTATCATCGAATATTTGCACCGAAATTTAATTCTAAAATCTCAGATTTAACCTTACATGTTGTGTGCGTTTAAGTAACACAAACATACGTACATGAGTATAAATGTAAGTATTTTCGCTTATCTATTTTGAAATCTTCAATAGACTATAATGAAAAAATTTAAATAATGCTAAAGAAATTTAAAAACATAAGATATACAAACAACAAGGCACTAAAATTATTGTTGGTTATATTTTTAGATTTTATTTCTTCCTCATTATAGATATAAATATAACACATAAATATAAAAATCTTAGTAAAGGACATTTGCTTTATTTTCAAAATAAATATGCATTTTTTAATGTCGAAATATATAAAATTATACCTGTCAGCTTGAATCTAAATTTGATCGTATACAATGGTATTAGGACTTAGTTGAACTCTTGAAAATCTGACAAAATTCAGGTGATATCAAACAAAAATAAAATGATCTTTAGGAGAATGAACCGCTTAGAAGGCTAATTATAATTATTCAAACAACTTTAATTAAACTACAACAAATATATAAAATAAATGCTTGATATCATCTAGTTCCGCTGCACGCATGCAGAGCACTTGGGATTTTTTTTCTTTGATTTCGCTCCAAACAAGCTGAAAACCTTTTAATAGCTTCAAATAACATTTCGGGAAATCAGATTTATTGGCCATTTTCTGGCTGGGCTCTCAGACACTGTGCATAGACACTGTGCTGGCAGACACTGTGCTGGCAAAATGCATAGATGTTTCAAGAAAACGTGTAATAGATTTCTGCAAACAATTTACATATACAGAAACTGTTGACCGAAGAGCGGGGAAAGAAAGGATAATTACATTTTCAGAAGATCAACATTTGTCTGTCCTTGGAACAGGCAATTAACTGCCAGGCAGAAAGACCTCTTTGAAGATTGCGTCTGCCACCTGTGTATCATGACCATTGAATTGTTTTGTGTCCATTATAACCTCAAGAGAACACGTCTGAATTAGGGCAGAACATAGGAGCTTGAGTCAACAATATTGAAGTTGTGTGATTTTTAAAGGCAATGTAATCATGAATCTTGCCTTAAAAAATGCTGCCTGCTTTGTGTATGTTTCGAAATTCAGCACCCTATTTCCGTTCACATATCACCCACGGCTAAAAGATGATCTGAACATAGTCTCTTGCAGTGAGAAAATTTGGCGTACCTCTCATTACACAAGCAAGCTTCTATTTTAAAAAACAAACTAATTGTAAAAGTTCTATTTCTTTATGACCTCAGTGCAACAAGTTAAATAAATCTGTCGCCGAATTCGAAAGAACGCGATCAGGTGACGTAACAGGAGCATCACCAGACAATTTCCCAGCTCATCCGGGACTTTATGTAACGACGATTAGAACTGTTTTGATCGCGAAGCGTGATAGACGTCTCAGTCAGAGATGAGAAACTTCCGATAATTAATATTCAATGTTTGTAAATAGTTAGCCTAGAAATTGTATAGCTTTTAATGTCCGTAATGTAATGTAAAGAAAATTATTAGATTCGTGAGAGACACAAATCAGAAGTTTAAATACACTTGGAATAAACGCGGAAAATTATGGGAGCCTGTTAGCTCCAATATTGATAAAATTGTTGCCTTCTGATATAGTTTTAGAGATCACTAAAAAATGCGGTTCAGATGAATGGAAAGTAGATGAAATACTTCAGATTTTGAAAACGGAAGTGATTAGTAGAGAACGCATGTTGTCATTGACCATTAGTAGTGAAGCGATAGTTCACACAGATGGACAATTTCGCGTCAACAAGTCTGCGGCTTTTTCGGGGGGAAAGCAAACCGCTACGTTGCTATTAAATGAAACAGCAATAAAGACAGATGCCTGTTTTGTGAGAATGAACATCCTTTATACCAGCGGTTCTCAACCTGGGGGGCACGCCCCCCTGGGGGGCGTAGAAGAATTTCAAGGGAGGCGTAAGTTAAAAAAAATAAAATAAAAAGTAAAACTAACTATAATTTACTGTACTCATATTTTGCGGTGACAATGTAACCATAACGTATTTTCGACATAGGAAGACGATAACTGTCGTAATTGTAAAAACACGATAATTGTACGTCTGGGCGTTGAAAGTGACCTGAGGTATGCATTATCACAGTTCCTACGCAATATTCAAAAACTTGTCAAGGAGAAACAGTGCTAGCCCTCTCATTAATGTTGTGAAAGTGACTGGTATTACATGACAACCTCACCTAGATCCTTGATTACCTCAAATATATTTGATCTGTATTTAATTCTTTGATTTCATATGTTCTAATAATAATATGTTCCAAATTAGGATACATATAATAATATTAAATTTTGTATACGAAATTATCTAGTCTATATTTTTATTTAATAACAAGCTTCAGTTTCAAATTCCGATTGCACTATTTGTATTGGCCACATATGGTAGTGGTGGTGGTGGGGGAGGCTTGGCCTCACATCAGTGTTCAAAGGGGGGCACAGAGCCTGAAAGGTTGAGAACCCCTGCTTTATACGATTTCAAATTGTTCAGCAATAAAAATATGAAAGAAAAAAAAAGAGTTCCTGCTTAAAAGAGGAATTTGTTTTTCGTGTTTGAAGCCAGGTCATCGGGTAAAATCTTGCAAGTCGTATGTTAAATGTAAGAGATGTTTCGGAAGACATCTTACTGCCATGTGCCCTGAGACGACAAAAGAAACTCGAGCAGAAATAGTTGATGTTTCTTTTAAAGGAATTTCTGCAAGTACAGATCATGCTTTATCAAATAAAACTCGTCGACAAAACGTTGTGTTGCAGACTTTATTGGTTCGTCTGCTTAATAAAAACAATAATGAACAGATATTGATTAGAGCTCTGTACGATTCGGGATCACAATTCAGTTACCAAATATAATTAAAAAGATGGATTACGTAGCGACAGGTCACGAAAAGATGCATCATAGCCTATTTGGTGGGCTAGAAGAAGTTCGAAAACATTGTAAATACAAAATTCACCCGAGTAACTTATCCGGAAATTATTGTTGCAATTTTGATGTCTATGATCGAGATAAAATTTGTACACAGGTCCCTAAGATCAGAAATGGACCGTGGATTAGCGAGGCTGAAAAAAATGGGAATAAACTTTTCTGACCTCAGTTGTAACGATGAATTTGAGAATGAAGAAATCAATTTGTTGATAAGGGCTGACGTATGTGGAAAACTCTTAACTGGGAATATCATAGAGTTAGAATGTGGTGTTATCGCAATCGAAACAAGACTGGGATGGTCGCTGATCGGTAAGACACCCGTTGAAAGTGAACCTACTAGGAATGAAACCATATCAGCATTATCTTTACTTTCAACAGAAAGAAAGCTTTCTGACTTATGGGAGTTAGATGTAATAGGTAATAAAGACCCCTCCGAAAAACAAACAAAAGCCGAGCTGGAAGCAGAAGCTAAAACACATCTTAATAACACAGTTGAGAGGGGAATCTGATGGTCGCTACACAATCTCTTTGCCATGGGCGAGGGAACGAACTTTTATTTTAAATAACAAATCAGCTGCTGAAGTAAGATTAAAAACGACAGTAAAAAAACTGAAAGAAACTGGACATTTTGAAGCCTACCAAAACGTGTTTCGAGAATGGATGAATGAGGATATCATTGAAGAAGTAATAGACACTGAAATTGAACTTTCTCGGTGCTATTATTTACCACACCGGGCTGTAGTCAAAGAATCCTCGACGACAAAGATTCGTCCTGTTTATGACGCGTCTGCGAAGGGCAAAAATTCCCTTTCCTTGAACGACTGTTTGGAAAAGGGACCCAACCTAATAGAATTGATTCCGAGTATTTTAAATCGCTTGGAAAATATGGGCTCACAGCTGGTATACGCAGAGCTTTTCTCCAAATTAACATCAACCCGCAAGATAGAGACTATCTGCGATTCCTTTGGTGGGAAGAGGGCAATCCTGAAAAATTGAAAGTGTTAAGACATAGACGTCTAGTTTTCGGGGTCAGCTCAAGTCCTTTTATATTGGCCGCCACGTTGGAACATGTCATGACAAACTCACCCAAACACTTGGAAAGAGTGGCTAATAAATTAAGAAAGTCGATGTATGTCGACAATTGTGTTACTAGCGTAGACTCTTTAGATGAATTAAAGGACTTTGTCCACAAATCAAGGGAACTTATGTTCTCGGGAAAATTCGATCTCCGAGTCTGGGTATACAATAAACTTAGATCTGAAGATTGGGAAGAAGACATTTTAGAAACTCCTTTCTCACTAATGCCAGAAACTCAGAGCAACGAGTTACATAAGGAAGAAGTTGTTTCTCTGTTAGGTCTTAAATGGAACGTTAGAAATGATACATTGAGCTGTGACCTGAAAAATATTAACGTTATTTTCGATGGCCAAATAAATAAACGGCTAATTTTGTCTACAGCAAACCAGATCTACGATCCTCAAGGTTTTTTAACTCCAGTAACATTGATGCCAAAAATACTGTTACAAGAATGCTGGAAACTTAAGGTTGGGATGCCGAGCTTCCTAAAACGATCTCCAAGAAATTTGCAGATTAGGCATACCGATTAAAACTTTTAGACGGTATAGAAATTCCACGAAATTTTCCTGAAATAAATGAAAGCACTGAAATTGTAAGAGGTGCCATATTATCTTTATTACAATATATGTCTTTTCATGTGACTTAAAAATAAAAAATATATATTTTTCTCCTTTATCTTTATTTAAATCATATTGATTCCGTCTAATGAATAAACTTCCCAATTTACAATTTAGCTTTTCTCTTGTTTTATTTTTTCTCTCTTATGCATAAATACTTTACGCTTAACCTTTGGTATATTGGAATTCATATTCCTCCTCTATATTGATTCCAAACTTTTCAAATAAACAGAAAATATTTTGGAATATACAGATATTGTGTTCTCTTCCAGTTTTATCCCATGTTTATTTTAATACTTATCTCTGAGCAGATGTTTCAGAACAAAATGAAGAAATTTCTTCAGTTTTAAATCCGAGTATTTTACTTGTCCACAGCTGCAAAAGCGTGCAAACAGTCTGGCATTTTTGACACGACGCATGTTTGATATTTTACAAGATCGCAGCTGCTTCAGCAAAAATTGTATTTTTTAGTTCATTCGTTTACACAGACGGTATGAAACTATATTTGATTCTATGGCAACATATTCGTAAAAAATGCTCAAATGCGTCCAAACACGATATATATAGAATATACATCCGTTTAAAAGAAGTTTTCTGTTTTGTTTTTATTTATTATTTATTCATGGTACATGATAGTTTCGCAAAGAACTCCCACGCTCTGAGCTTTTAAAACCTGCCGTTCATAAATATTAAAGTTATATACTAGAATAAAATGTGCACCAAGTCTTTGCGAAAAAAACACGTTTTTAATTGAAAGCCAAAAACAATACACTAACCCTGAAATTAAATTAAAATGCCAATTTAATATTAAATATTAAAATCAAAAACTTTTAAAGAATCCTTTTGTTTTGCAATGACCTGTGAATACACAATTTTCTGTCAATACACAACCTGTGAATACACGACCTGTGAATACACAATTTTCCTGTGATAGACAATTTTTCTGTCAGGAACATATATAGTTGAAGAAATTCATAATGTGTTTTTCTATTACTTGCAATTAGCATAAAATTTTAAGAAAGCCTAATGACAGGAGGTGGCAGTGGAAAGAGATACGTTCTTGAAAGGTGCTACTAATCGCATTTGAGAAATGAGGCGGTTAAAGGCAAAGTGGTGTAAGTCAGTAAGTCAAGTGGTGTAAGTCAAAAGAGTTTAACTGCCAAAACTACAAAAACTTCCAACATAAATTGAACAAATTATAATTCATAACAATTATTACAATATTGCAAATAACAACTATTTGCAATTACACCATAAATTGAACATGGAGATTACATATTTGACCCCAAATGAAAAAAGTTGAAAATGTGACTTACACCACTTTGCCTTTCAACGCCTCAAATGTAAAAATACACATTCCATTAAAGGTCCTGCACTAAACCCCCGAGGAAGTGAAATTTCGCTGCCCCTGAACGCAGTGCGGTTTGAAACTACACTGAAGTGCCACTGAATTAGGGATAGCAAAGCCTATGCAAATTGTGTAGCGCTGCGCATCATGTATGCGCAAGTGAGGGCGCTGTGGTAACTGCATATATAGCGCGTACTGTGGTTGTTCTGAATTAGTTGTTGGAATTGCCAGTATGGGTAAACTGCCTGATTTAGACGCCTTCGATCGCGGACAAATCGTAGGTGCGCGACGCATGGGCCATTCAATTTCCGAAATCGTCAGACAGCTAGGATTTTCAAGGTCGACAGTGTCAAGAGTATACCAAGAATACATGGATGATGGAAAAAAACTAGCGATCGGGCAAACTGCAAAGGACAATTAGCCTTGACAGTGTGTGGTGAGAGACGGCTCAGGCGTATTGTACGTAGCCAGCGAAGCCAAACATTAGCTCAAATTACCACCCAGTTTAATGACGGTGCCAGTCGTACAGTCAGTAAACGGACTGTGCAACGCTCGCTTCACCGTATGGGTTTCGGTAGCCGTCGACCTACGAGAGTACAATTGCTCTATACTCGCCATCGGGCTGCACGTCTTGCTTGGGCAAGAGAGCACAGAGACTGGAGTGTAGAGGACTGGAAACGAGTAGCATGGAGTGATGAATCTCGATTCCGACTACTTAACGCCGACGGGAGGCTGAGAATATGGTGTCAGGCTCATGAAGCCATGGATCCTGCATGCCTGGCTGGAACTGTACAAGGGCATGGTGGCTCAATCATGGTCTGGGGTATTTTTTCGTGGCCCAGTTTGGGATCTTTGGTGCGTGTACCAAACTCCCTCAATGAAATTCGGTACGTAGAGTTACTGGGTGATCACCTCCATCCGTTTATGCTGTTCCGTTATCCGCAAGGTAATGGAGTTTTCCAGCAAGACAGCTGTACCTCTCACAAGTCCCGGTTGGCTACTGGCTGGTTGGATGAGCATTCCTCTGACTTCTCTGTCATGAATTGGCCACCTAGAAGCCCAGACTGAAATCCTATTGAGCATCTTTGGGATGTTTTGGAACAAGGCGTGAAAGGCCATCACACAGCACCAGAGAACCTTACTGAATTATGGACAGCTTGTTCCGGCAGCCCAGCAGACCGATAGGGGGCGCGACCGTCTTGACAACATAGGACGAGAGAAGCGAGATAGAAACGACACAGAACCGTAATGGGACTGAATGAAGATAGAGAGAACTCGTATAATCTTAATGTGTAACGCCTTTGTTTAATTGTTAGTGTAGTTTGTAGTAAATGTAACGTGTACGTATTATTAAATGTTCGTTTAATTGTTAGTTGTAGAATGATTTCGAGTCTGATATAAATGTCCGAACAACAGAACTGGATTTGAGAGCCAGCGGCCCTTAGCACGAACTCAGAAGGTAAGTGGAACTTACTTACCTAATAATTAAAATAAGAAAGTAGGGTTTATAGTCTCTGCACATAAAATTTTGGTGCCCAACGTGGGGCCGCTTGGTTCTTAAAATGGAAAAAATTAAAGTTCTCTCTAAGAACAGAGGAACGCTTCGCGCCTCTGTAACGAAACTAATAAACACGATTAAAGAAAATATAGAACTTAATAATGAAGATCCCGCAATTGAGGATTCTTTAGCTCTGCTAATTGACAAAGAAAAACAACTTATTGAAATCGATAAAGAAATTTGTGGGTTAATTAAAGATGAAAAAGAACTGGATAGAGAAATTGATAGTACTATGATATATAGAGATGACATTGTGTTATGTAAATCCAAAGTAACCCGATATATAAGAAAATTACATGCAACTAACGAATCGAGACGGGACGTTTAAAACTCGAAAGAACAAATAGAGATTAATGAGGTTACAGATAAGAATCAAAAGGTTAATTCTTTTGGTGTAAATCTCCCCAAACTATCCATCAATAAATTCAGAGGAGATGTTTGCGAGTGGCAAAATTTTTGGGCACAGTACCAGTCTGCCATTCATGATAACTAAACCCTAAAAGAAGTTGAAAAATTTAATTATTTGAAAACATTACTGACTGATTCAGCTCTAACATCTATTTCGGGTTTGCCATTGATAGCTGAAAATTATACTAAAGCGGTAAAAATCCTTACGGATCGATTTGGGAAGCGGGAAAATTTGATATCAGCTTTTATGACTAACCTATTAAATATAGAACCCGTTAGAAGATCGGATGATCTAAAAGCTTTAAGAAATTTGTATGATAACTTACAAATCCAAATAAGAAGTTTAGAAAGTCTTAAAGTTACTGCAGACTCATATGGTTGTTTATTGTGTCCTCTTCTACTTAAAGCAATACCGAGGGATTTAGTTCTAGAATTTAACCGTAAAAAGGATTCCGAAAGTGAAACTTCAATTACAGATATTCTTAATTATTTGAGGAAAGAAATAGAGTCACGCGAGCAAACATTTTCTCAAAGCGTACAGAAACAAAGTAAAACTTTTCCAACCCCTGTATCGAAATTCATTTATCCACGGCATAAAGAAATTACGAATAGATTCGAAAGAAATAATCTGCCCGCCGCGGCGTCATTAAATATAAACACAGTAAACCGAAAATGTTTATTCTGCAACAGCAAAGAACATACGCCCGACCAGTGTTCGATGAGCGTAGATGAAAAAAGGAATTCGTTACGTAATGCAGGCAGATGTTTCAAGTGCTTAGCGAAGTACCATATTGCTTCAAAGTGTGAAAAGAAAATAAAATGTAAAAATTGCAACCGGGATAATCATAATACGGCCTTTTGCTTGGCGCCGACAAACAAGGATGCTTTGAAGGAGACTGTAGTCTCGTCAGTTACAGAAATCAAAACACAAAGCTGTGCGTCCTACTTATTACAAACTGTTAGAGCTCGAATAATAAACAAAATGACAGGTCGCTCACAGAACGTGCGAGTTCTTCTTGATTTAGGTTCTCAACGAAGTTTTCTTATTAATGATGTTTATGCGAAGCTAGATTTGCCGATCGTTGGGCAGGAAGAAATAAAAATATTCGGATTTGGTAGTTCATGTTCCACCGCACAAAAGATAAATCGCGTTGACTTAGTTTTACAGAGTATTGAAGAGAATGACATAAATGTGAAAATTGAAGCTTTGGTTACACCTGTAATTAGTGAAGCTTCTATTCAGTTGCCTGGGTATGAAATTACAGAATTATGTAAAAAGAAAGGAATACGATTAACAGAAAATTTTAATAGGAAAAATGAAAGTTTGAAAATATCTTTACTTTTGGGAGCAGATTTTTATTGGTCGGTAGTTAAAAATCGTGTGAGAAGATTATCAAATTCATTGGTTGCGGTAGACACCAAATTAGGTTGGGTAATAAGTGGAAGTGAAAATATGTACGCCACAAGTACCAGTACAGTAAATAACATGAATGTCATAGTAGCTGATACAAATAAGATTGAAGATGCCACAACGTCTGAATTGATTAAGAAGTTCTGGGATCTAGAAACAATGGGTATAACACATTACGAATCAGACAATAATAATAAACTTGAAAACGATTTAATATTGGATAATTTTGGTCAATCGGTAGAATTTAAAGATGGACGGTACATTGTTTGTTTTCCCTGGAATCACAATGAAAGTGAATTAAGTGATAATTTAGAAGTTGCTAAAACTAGATTTAAAGGGTTAATTCGCAAATTTAAGAGGGATCCAAATTTCTACGAAAGATATAGAAACGTTATTGACCAATACTTACAAGAGGGGATAGCAGAAGAATCCGACCTTGAGACTACTGGAAAAACGTATTTCATGCCTCATCAGGCAGTGATAAGAGAAGATAAGGATACCACCAAGTTAAGAGTGGTTTACGACGCGTCGTCACACGCAGAAAATAGCATGTCACTCAATGACTGTCTGGACATAGGTCCCAATATGTATCCAGAAATTTTGCACTTACTTCTAAGATTCCGTGAGAACCGAATAGCTATCACTGCTGATATACAACAAGCATTCTTACAAATTTCCCTTGCCGAAAAAGACAGGGACGCAGTTAAGTTCTTGTGGAAAGATGACTTGGACAATTCCGAACCGAAAGCACTTAGAATGACTCGAGTAAAATTTGGGGCAAAGTCTAGTCCATTTTTACTCGGTGCAACACTTAAGGTACACATTGAAAAGTATCAAATACAATATCCAAAAGAAGTAGCTTTACTAAAGGAAAGTTTATATGTCGATGATCTAATAACAGGAACTGATACAGCGGATGAAGCACTAAGATTTTGTGTAATTGTCGAGGACATAATGAAACAAGGGAACTTCAACATGCGTAAGTGGAAAACGAATGACGAAACAGTGCAAAGAATATGGAACTTAGAAGACGATGTAGTAGGTGAACCAAGCTACTGTAAGGTTTTAGGTTACCTGTGGAACAAATCGCAGGACACATTTTCTATAGATGTTAAGGGTATAGAAAAGGAAAACGAGAAATGCAGAACTGAAGTTACAAAACGTGAAGTTTTGAGTATCATCGGAAGGCTGTACGATCCGATAGGGTTCCTGAATCCATTTACGATTAAAGCAAGAATACTCTTGCAAGAAATATGGAAACGTGGCATACTTTGGGAAGCTGCACTGCCCGAAGAACTATTCATACCGTGGAAAGATTGGTGTGATGAAATATCTTTTATTTCTAATATCGAAATACATAGACACCAATTCGAAGGTATCCGAAAGGAGAATATCCAGAACCTCATCCATCTTCATTGCTTCTGTGACGCAAGCCAGAAGGCTTATGGCGCTGTTTTGTATTTGAGATACGAAGTGGACGGAAGATTTCATACAAGTTTAGTAACTTCAAAGTCACGAGTAGCTCCGTTGAAGAAGTTATCTATTCCACGTTTGGAATTAATGGGAGCATTAACTGGATCTCGATTGGTAAAATATGTCGAGAAAGTCTTTAAAGATTTGAAGCTAGTGAAACACTTCTGGACTGATTCAAAAATTGTTTTACATTGGATACAAAGCGATCCAAAGAAATGGAAACCATTCGTAAAGAATCGAGTTGTTGAAATACAGAAGAATGCTCCACCAGAGACATGGAGGTATTGTCCAGGAAGTGAGAATCCAGCAGATTTATTGAGTAGAGGAGAGAAAATCGAAAATCTTGAAAATAATAGCTTGTGGTGGACAGGGCCTGCGTGGCTTAAAGAAAGTGAAGAGAATATCTTAGCACCAGAAGAAATTGAAGTAGACAGCTCAGAATGCATAGATGAAGAATTGAGAAAATCATACAAGGAAATAACCACCAATGCATGCATTACCCATTCAACTGATGATCTATTCCAGATTCAAAATTATAGCAACTTAACCAAAATTTACCGAATTACAGCTTGGTGCTTGAGATATCTGAATAATCTCAGAAACTCAACTAAACTATATGGACCATTGGCAACGGAAGAAATTGAGTCAGCAGAGAAATATTGGATAAAGCGTATACAGAATGAACATTTCCAGGAAGAAATTACAAGCCTTAAGGAAAACAAACCATTGCGACCAGAATCCAGAATAAAGACTCTAAATCCATTCTTTGATGAAGACGGTATCGTCAGGGTTGGTGGAAGACTCCAAAATTCCAATTTACAGTTTAGAGAAGTACACCCAATCGTGCTACCCGATAAAGGGCATTTCATCGATTTAATTATAATGTATGACCATAAAATAGTAGGACACGGAGGAATAGCAGACACTTTATGTCAAATTAGAGAAAATTTCTGGTTATTGAGATCACGAAAGAAAATTAAAAATGTGCTATACAACTGCCACACTTGTAAGAAATTTCGAGTCAAACCAATAGAACAAGACATGGCACCACTCCCCCCAGATCGCTGTCGAGAAGCATTCCATTTCGAGATCACTGGACTTGATTACGCTGGTCCGTTGTATGTTAAAGATGGAAAGGATCACGTAAAAGGTTATGTACTCTTATTCACTTGTGCTGTTACTCGAGCGTTTCATCTAGAGCTGACATCTGACATGACCACAGAAACATTCCTGCTAGCTTTCCGAAGTTTTATCGCCAGACGAGGATTATGTAAAGTTATTTTTTCGGATAACGCGAAGACATTTAAAACTGCAAAAAAAGAAATTGATCTCCTGAATCAAAGCATGAAGGGAGCACAAGATTATTTTGCTCAGAAAGCAATACAGTGGAAATTTATCATTGAAAAAGCAGCATGGTGGGGAGGTTTCTGGGAGAGGGTAGTCAAATCAATAAAAACATGCTTAAGAAGAATTTTAGGGCGATCATCCTTGACCTACCGAGAGCTAGAAGCTGTTCTTTTAGAAGTTGAGGCTATACTAAACTCTAGACCACTGACGTTCGTTTATTCCGATCAAGCAGAGCCAGAACCTCTGACTCCAGGACACTTTCTCATTGGTCGACGATTGTTGTCATTACCATCATATCAGACAGCGACTCACATCACTCCTACAAATTTTCATCGACGGTGGAAACACCAAGAGTTAATGACTCAGAGACTTTGGAAGGTGTGGAAACATACATACCTAATGGATTTAAGATCGGCACATCACAACAAAATGATCGGTAAGGGTTCCGACTTACAAGAAGGAGAGTTAGTGCTGGTCCACGAGGAAAAATTACCTAGGCTGATGTGGAAGATGGGACGTGTCATCAAAACATTTGTCGGGCGGGACAAGAAAGTCCGTGCCTGTGCTGTTCGTCTGCCGAATGGCAAAGAAATCAGAAGACCTGTGCAGTTATTGTTTCCTTTGGAACTAACCTTAGGAAAGAACATTCGTCTTTCGGGACCGGAGGATGTTCCGGCAGCCCAGCAGACCGATAGGGGGCGCGACCGTCTTGACAACATAGGACGAGAGAAGCGAGATAGAAACGACACAGAACCGTAATGGGACTGAATGAAGATAGAGAGAACTCGTATAATCTTAATGTGTAACGCCTTTGTTTAATTGTTAGTGTAGTTTGTAGTAAATGTAACGTGTACGTATTATTAAATGTTCGTTTAATTGTTAGTTGTAGAATGATTTCGAGTCTGATATAAATGTCCGAACAACAGAACTGGATTTGAGAGCCAGCGGCCCTTAGCACGAACTCAGAAGGTAAGTGGAACTTACTTACCTAATAATTAAAATAAGAAAGTAGGGTTTATAGTCTCTGCACACAGCTTTAGCCAATATTTGGCAAGCCATTCCCGTGGAACGTTTCCAGAAACTTGTTGAATCTATGCCTCGTCGTGTGGCAGCCGTTATCAAGGCCAGAGGAGGTCCAACTCGTTACTAGGTAGGTATCCCTAATTCAGTGGCACTTCAGTGTAGTTAAAAGAAAATAGTTATCATTACGAACGCTAAAAATATATAACGAAAATAATTCGCATATCCGTACGAGTTTCTTCTTTCCTTTTTGTTAACCAGTTTTCTATTAATTCACTTTCCTGTCGCCAAATTCATCCACCACTAGTTTTTCCGTAAACTTTTCATTCTTCCCAATCGAAACAGGAAAAGAAGAAACATGTATAGATTCATAGCAGAAAATTTAACGCAAAAATGTTATGAACTACTCGTAGAGGAAGCAGTGGTCCGAAACATGTGTACGTCAATTTTGCTTCAAATCGTCGAAATCTAGTTTCGTTTACGAAATTAACCGTCTTCAAAACCATTCAACAAGGCATATGAAACTAGCGAATGGAAAGAAACTGACTCAGCTGGAAATGTAAGGTGTATGAAGCATGAAGTAGTAGGGGAAAGTTACCGCATACAGGAAGAGGTACCTTTTGGGATTTTAGTGGTGGTAGCTCCGAGAACTATTGTTTGTTTACTAGATGCATTGATATATATTTTTTTTATGTATTTTAGTTGTACTCTAAATACAATTAACTCTAGATTGTTAATGGCTATTAAAGTTCTATTTTCATAGTACTGCCTCTATTAAGTCAGAAATTAGTTTGAAGAAATAAGAAATACGTAAGTCTTTTCAGATGTATCTGCTGCGTTGAACAAAAAAGTACTTGAGATTTATTTAAGCACGAATAAAATGGTCTTTGTTGCGTTTATATTTGTGGCTTTAAAATTATTTTAACTTTCCATTTGTAATAAGTAATCAAGTCACAAAACATGTTATAATTTTGTTTTCTATAACTTTCGATAAATCAATTACCTTAGATAATTAAAAAATTTGAAATTTTCAGAATATGAGTAAATTTTAAAGAAATATACAATAAAAGTTTTAGATGTTCATCTCGTGGGGGAAATAAAACAATTACACTGCTATTTCTCCACAGTGCGTTAACATATATTAAAAGTTCATCGTGAGATATATTTAGCTTTTTTTATAAATAAACTAGCTGAATACCCGTGCTTCGCTACGGAGTAGTTTTAAATTAAATATAATGGTCAATGTCTGCAATTAATACCAAAAAATATATATATTTATAAAAAATCGTAAAGGATATTTTTATAGACAAAATAATGTAGAAGAAAATATTCAAATTAAATCTAATAGAACATATTAAAGAATACAGTACAGTTAATATAGTACAGTTTGAGGAACATTTCTTTTACTGTACTTTAATATTTCTTTGGATAATGTCCAATCGTCTGCCGTGTTAGCAAGGAAAAAAATATTTTGTGTCTATTTCATTGTTAGGGACGTGACGATAAATTTATTTAAAGTACCAGAAAAAGAAATCACGTGATCAGCATTTAATAAATTCTAAAGTTTAATCTTTAAAAATTCACCAAAAATCAGAAAAGGGAGGTATATGTTCGAAAAAGATTTCATTTTAAAGGATTTTTCATGATCTTTCTCGTGATATAAATTTTATAACCCTCAGATTATTTTAAATGCAAACTTAAAATAAGCTACAAAAACAGCTTAAAAATTTAATAAAAAAAACTAAGAAGAATTTTTCAAAAAACTTTCTTAGTGCACCTCTATACTATAAGAAGAATCGCTATGCAAAATTTCAGCATTTAGGTTAACGGTTTGGTCTGTGAGTTATCTGTCAGTCAGTCAGTCATTTACGGAACTGTTTTATATATATAGATAAAGACCATTGTATGTACTAGCTAACATCCAGAGCCGTTAAAAATACTTTCCTCATATCTGACATAAAAGATCTGCCTCAAATCTGGAAGACCAGATCAGGTCAGTGAAAATTCTTTTCTACAACATATTGCAAAGACATATTAAATGTAGATATTTAAATAAAGTTATAAATATTCTACTCAAATTCCCTGCATTACTTTCTCAATATTTTCCTTAAAACTTGCATATTTTGGTTTGCACAAAAATTTTTTTTAATTCAAACTTCTTAAGAAAAGCATCTTACTGACATTTGTTACAGATTGTTGTAGTTTCAGAACAAATAGCAAGCATTGTCTTGTTCTTCACATTTCAAAAAGAATCCAGATAACTAACGAGCCTTAACAAGAGAAAAGTTATAATTTTCGTTACTGTCTCCGAAGCAGAACTCCTATGTCTTCATACCTATATTATCGGAGAAGGAAAGAAAGTACTAAACAGCATATAGTAGGAATAACCTTAAGGTAAAAAGAAAACATTTTTAGTTTAGAACTGTCAGCCTAGGGCGTTGAAAGATCGGTATATCAAAAGACTGCCGTTAATAACGACGAAATCTCTTAGACAGGAAAGTGGGATATGTGTCCTTAAGAAATATTTCCCATTTCTGTCAAAATAAAATTTTTTTTCAGATTTCTGTGTTGTTTATTCTCGGGTTGTTTTTCTGTCAGTATTGAAACTGAGCGCACATATGCTCTGCTCTTTCCAGTGTAGCGCAGCGTATAGTAATGGTCTATTTTTATGAACTAGCAAGAAATGTTTGAATTCACAGACGAATGAATGAAAATAAAGACAGTCAAATCAAATTTTTTTTTCACGGATGAACCTTCAAGAAGGAAACAGTTTTTTAAGTCGTAAAAAGAAATAGATGTTTTCTAACAATTCCCCCCCAATTTTTATCTTCGTTCCTTCTTTAGCTCTTTCTCAATAGATACAAACTTTTCGCAGTTCTAACAGATGGCAGTGTCGTTTTTCAATTGAATTGTTTTCAAAATCACGATGGAAAAATAGAACTGTTCCTCGTGGAATTTTTCTGTCTGAAGTCATTTTAAAACAACAGTCATTTAAATGGAAATGAGGAAGGGAAAATATCTCAGATATGCCTTATAAAGACGCGAAAAAAAAAAGAAAAAACGGGAGGATATCAACGATACATTCGTTTTTTCACTGTACAGGAAAATGGAACAGAAAAAAAGGATATAGTCTGAAATTTTCTCACTTTTTGGGGAAATATAATAGTATTATTTTTACTGTCTTATGTAATATTTTTTATCCATTTTTATCACATTTAAATAACAAATTTTCTAATCTAGGTAAAAAATCGTTGCACAAGTTATGAATAGAACAGTAACATAGGGAAGTCGTTTACACACCTTCCCTAGTATAATTAGAAATTATCTCAGATCTTTAACAGAACAAGTAATATATAAAAAAAATTTTTTAAAGTCAATTCCTACTTAGGTCAACAAAGAAAAATTTGAGTGTGAACTAATAGTAGGAATTGAAAAAAAGGATTGCCTGCCAGAACCTTGCCTACTGTGAGAGATTAGGAGGGGGAAAAGAGAGAGAAAAAGGTTGTCAAGTTGGGGATTCGATCTCGCAACCTACAGGACGGGAGAAGCCCGCGATACCGCAGTGCTACCGTTTACACAGTAACAAGAGGGAAATTACTATTCAAGAGCAAGAGACGCTCTAGGTCTAAAACTAAAATTGATTAATTAAATTTAATTAATGAATTAATATTTGAAAAAACTGTTTTAATATCAAGTGTCATCCACTACAAGTTTAAGAAAATGTATTTGAACTTGAGTGGATGAATAAAAAGTACTTTTATTAACGATTGAAAATTTGAACGAGATATATATATAGAGAGAGTGTGAACTAATAGTAGGAATTGAAAAATATGTATATTTTTGTTGGAAAAGTAAATATATTTTAGGTGTTGATTGCTAACTTGGTATTTATGTATAAAAGACATTATATTAAGACATGCCAGAGATTATTATATTAGCCATCTCATGATTCGGTGAGCAACCGTTATCGCCGTTTCTGAGTAAAGAAGTTGCCAACCAAATATGTCGAAGAAAATTAGCATACCTTTATTTTCAATGTAAATTCGTTATATTAGCATCTAAATATTGCATTTAATTAAATTTTTTGAATTATTGCGCTTCCTCGTCAAGTAGATCAGGAAAAGTATTGAACAAATATCTTCCTCGGAAATTTTTATTTTAACCCCCCTGCAACATTGCTATCTTGTAATCGGCTGACATGCCACTGATAAATTTTAAAGATATAGTAAACGCACACACATATGTATATTACATGTTTAGATATGCATGCATATATACATATATATATATATATATATATATATATATATATACTAGCGGACCCGACAGACGTTGTTCTGTTCAAACTTTGTAATTCTAGCTGAAGTACCCGGCAATGCCCGGGATTTTAAGAATGTTTGTTAACCAAAATCAATTTATAAATGTATAATAAACTCCTCAGATTTCAGCTATATTCGGTATTTCATTATAAAAAAGCTAAAATAAAATAAAAATAAATAAAAATAATAATTTAAAAAAATAATGAAATTAAATTAAAATTAAAATTAAAAAATAATAAAATAAAATAAAATAATAATTAAAAAAAATAATAAAATAATAGCTGAAATAAAAAAGCCTTAAGAAAAAAGCTAAAATAACAGGTCTAGCAAATTTAAGCAACGCTGGATTCGAACCCGGGTCGAGAGCATGGTACTTTCCGAATTGACGACTTTCCGAATACGCCACGATGACACGGTGTTCTAAAGAGTAAAGTGAAACATATTCGCTATTGGAAAGTTGTTGTGGGCTGTTGATTATACATGTCAGAGGAGTTTTTAGTCAGAAATAAGTTAGCAGGATAGAAGCTTAGTCTTTAGCTCTTCAATAGACACAGAGATATAGGCGAGGGGGATTGCAGTAGCGATTAAAAAAGATCTCTTGTCACTTAGCGTGGTTGATTCGAATTTTCCATTGCGTGTCGAGAGTATAAATATGACGTTGGATCTGATCCATTTTAGAGTATAAAATCTGACTTGAAAGATTATTATTTTCATTTATTATTCTGGTTTAATATATGACTTGAAACTTTTTGATTTTATTTATTTTTATCTTTTCGCTCGCTGTCTGCTAACTAAACCTAACGTGGACGCCATTATCCAGAGGGGTGATTCCACAAACTGTAACAGCTTCCATTTACCTTACCCACCCCCTTATAAATTTTTGTTTTTTTATTAATTAATTAAAAATATAAAAACATTTTCTATCGGATCAAATTGTGAATCTAAACCATTCTCGATTCAACTTAATCGCACACACAAAATTTCATAAAAATCAGTCCAGTCGTTTAGGAGGAGTTCAGTTACATACACACGGACAGAAGAAATATATATATAAGATATATATATATATATATATATATATATATATATATATATGTGTGTGTGTGTGTGTGTGTGTGTGTGTGTGTGTGTGTGTGTGTGTATATGTATCAATGCCTCAGCAATATCAGCTTGGAGCAATATTTAGATTGCTTGGCAATGAATATTAAAGCAATTTTGGGGTATATTTAGGCAAGTTTGTCATGTCTTACACACTTTGTGCTGATAAACAATGTTGGTGCAGAATCTTTTTTACAGTTATTTCAGGAACTCTGAACTTAAATTATGTATGTAAACAGGAAAACTATTAACCATTAGGTGTCTTAGAGGATTCAACCTAAGGAAACATTCAACTAAGCTTTCATGAGTAAAGTGATATTTCTTCGTATTTTTTATTTACGGTAATGAACGGAAATTATGATCAGCTTTACTTGTTTCCTTTACTAGAGATATAAATAAAAATTTAAAATACCCTCAGCACTTTACTTCTTCTTTAACTCCTCCATAGCTCTTTTTTAAATTTTCCGTTATAATGTATCAAATTACATAAAATTTTGCTATTCAGATTGAAAATGTTTGGCAATTAAGCTGTGATAATTTCAAAATACAAAACATCTTTCCTAGCTATAAAAAGTATTAATCTCTTTTCTTATACGATAAGAATCTTAATAAAATTGCTTTAACTTAGTAGAATAAGCATTAAATTGAAGCACAGGAAAAAGATAATCAAAATTCAGAGCTATGAAAAATATCTTCGTAATTTTATCTACTCATATAAACATCAGAAGTTCATAACATCTAAAATGCTCTAACATTTGTGTTTTCTTTAGCACTAAAAAATAAACATCAAAAGCACTAAGTTTTATGGTTTACGTTAGGGAAGAATTTCTTTCAGCTTGTAATATCATATGCAAATAAAGGCAGTAAAAATTGCATATTTTATTAGAAATGAAACCCTGCGTATACTTTATTACTATGGGACGTCCTGATTTATCGCTGAAGAAAGTAATAACTTTTCAAAAATCTGCAGCGTTTATGTAGGGATTTTGCGTTAAGCAAGAAAAGTTATTTCGGCATCTAATGATATATTTAAATACAGTTTTGCGTCATGTTTTCTACGAGTAGTCAAATTTCGATACATCTTATGCGGAGAAATTAACTTCGTCGAAGTGATAAAAATTTATCATTGTCCTGAGTGTCGTGTCGGTCATGTCGGCGGATTGCTTTGAGGTTCTTTACTAGCCTCCCTTGGTTGCTGTGAGGCGACATGACATATATATATATATATATATGTATATATATATATATATATATATATATATATATATATATATATATATATATATATATATATATATATATATATATAATATATATATATATATATATATATAATATACATATATATGTGTGTGTGTGTGTGTGTCTTATAAATTTCCCTTTTCTTGTCATATGCAAGAAAGTTTCTTGTGTTACAACCCGCTCGATGACAACTCCCTTATGAATTTAACCTCAAAATTTAACAATTAGAAAGAAAGAGAACAAAATCTTGGCTTTACCGAAGCGTACACTTGTCAAAGTCAGCCGGCTCGCTGGCATCAAATCCTTTCTTCCTCGGGGGGATGAAGTACGTGAATCGCTGTAATGGGCAAAGCAATAATATTTCTTTCGAATGATGCCGTATTGTTTTGATTATATTTTATTTATTTATTTCGTCACATAAAAATATCTTTAGCATTTATTACTGTAACAAGCTATACTACAGTTAAACCGTAATTCGGTATCTGAAATAAGTCATGCGTGAGCGACAAATTCAAGGCAATAAGGCCCCCCGTCAAAAAAAATAAATAAATAAATAAATAAATAAATAAACAAAAAATTAGGAAAAATTTTTTTATTTATATATATATATATACACTCATGGACAAAAAAATTAGCGCACCAAGAAATAATTCCGGGATCGTAACGAAACTTGCAATGAAGGTACATGTCGGGGAGATATGCAAATGATTAGAAATGCAGCGTGATTGCGCATTACGTATAGCCGGTAGAGGGCGTTGAACATCGTACTCTGTGGAGTATAAAACCGGTAAACAAAGCTTGTTTGAGTGTGCTGAATCATTTACAAAGGAAGAGCTGAGATAGACATGCCATTACGCCGTGTTCGAAGACAATATAAGCAGTTGTCGCAGTTTGAGAGGGGGAGAATCGTCGGGATGATGGAAGCTGGGTGGTCAGCTAGGCGAGTAGCTCGTCAATTAGGCCGCTCTGATTGTGTTGTGAGGAAGTGTTGGGACCAGTGGACCCGAGAGATGCCATGTACACGAAGACCAGGCTCAGGACGCCCTCGACAGACCAGTCGTCGAGAAGACCGCCACATAGTAAGAAATGCACGCGTACAGCCAACTGCTTCATCGGCCGCCATCCAGGCACAGGTAGCACCTTCACTAGGGGCCTCTGTGTCTTCTCGATCCATACGAAGGCGCCTGGCTGAAGGACAGTTGGTATCGCGGCGCCCATTACGTGTGCTGCCCTTGACGCCCACCCATCGACGCCTCCGTTTGGAGTTTTGCCGCGCACGAGGAAACTGGACTGCAGCGGAATGGAACCAGGTCGTCTTTAGCGACTAATCCAGCTCGGCAGTGATGACAATCGTGTTCGTGTGTGGAGAGACCGTGGTGAACGCTTCAATCTTGCCTTTGCTGTACAGCGACACATCGCTCCCACAGCTGGTGTGATGGTATGGGGTGCCATTGCCTAAAATACACGGTCACCCCTAGTATTGTTCCGTGGCACCATGACATCCCAGCCGTATGTTCATGAAATCCTGCAACCACATGTGTTGCCACTCATGCAACGGCTCCCAGGAGCCATTTTTCAACAAGACTATGCTCGGCCTCATACGGCAAGGGTGTCACAAGATTGTCTTCGCACTGTTTCTACCCTTCCTTGGCCTGCCCGATCCCCAGATTTGTCTCCAATCGAGCATATCTGGAATCATTTGGGACGACGAGTTGGGCATCCCACGAGTTTGAACGAACTAGAGGCAAGGTTACAGCAAATATGGAACGAAATGTCTCAAGACATCATACAGAACTTGTATGACTCAATGCCCGATCGTATCGCATCGTGCATTCGCGCTAGAGGGGGTCCAACGGAGTATTAACTCCTCCGTTCTTTTGCCTTTTTCTCTGAAATAAATTATCCTTTTTCTTTGATTTTCTTATCATTTACTTATATCAAAGTAGTCATTACGTATGTAAAATTTCGTTTCATTTTAACGACTCCTTCTTGGTGCTCTAATTTGTTTGTCCATGAGTGTATATATATATCAGGCCCTATTACATATATATATGTGTGTGTGTGTGTGTGTGTTATATCCATTACATCTCGTTCTTAAAATGCAACCTGAAAAGGAGAACTAGCTCATATTTACATGGCTAAAGCTAGACTCAGCCTGAAAGGAATTAAAATTTTGAAGTAGTCGGGTCGAATCGTTTTATTACAGCGATAAAAAGTTGTAGACGACAGCTCGGAGCGAAGTGTATATCACCTTTCAACCTTACACGCGAGACGCGACGTACATGTGCCTGTTATTTTGTACGCTCAGCAGAAAAATAGGGGATCGCGATGTGAACCCACGCCTTTCTCCAGACGTATGCACGTGTATAAATGCAAGGCATGCGATTTATGGGAAGCTCTGTTGCTATGGGTTTGTAGCGATAAAGTAAAATTACAGCGGATTGTATTTAGGAAAGGGAATTTAAATGCTATAATGGAGGGCATAATATTTAATTTATTACATATATATATTAAAAATTTTTGGCCTGAAAAAAAAGAAATCTTCGGTCTACAAAAACTTGAGCATTTTATTTAATTCCAAATTTTATTTCGCAAAACAAGTACAAAAATGTGTTGTAGTAAAGTAATAAAAGCAGTAAAAAATCAGTTTCATGATTGTTTAAGTTGTCTGCCCATCCTGAAAGATTGTCCAAAACTTCAACATGTTTTCATCATACTGCTTGCCCATTGACCTCTCCAAGCTTTTCAGAAGCCATTGTTTCACTTTCAGTGCTAGAGGACGGTTGCGAACTTAGGATTTTCATTTGGCCGTCATCGTCATTAACCACCTTGTCATTACTGATAAAGTCACAACTAATGCTGTGCTTGAGTCTTTTACTGCCACCGGAAAGGGAGAAAATATCGGTTAGCTTTTTGCTTATTTCACTTCACAATCGACCACACTCGCACAGACTTGACGCTGCTCAAACGCAACTAACCTAAACAATACAACAGTGGAAGGAAACAGCAAGTCAGGGGAAGGGGAGGTACCGGTAGTAGGAGAATTGAGGATGAGTCAGACTACCGTCCCGTCAGGCGGACAAGGTCAATCTACACTGATACAGTGATGTAGTCGCAGTTCGCAGTACTCAATAGTAACGCACAACAAACTACCCTAGACACACACATCATAATCGATCACATCATAATCGATCATTACGACCTGAGGATGGTTCTTTTACGTGAAGTGTAAGAAGTAGAAGGCCAGGCGCACTCACAACAGAGCAATGTGTGATTAACCTTTAGCTTACGGGGCTCACTTTACCGATTCCCTCTTTAAAACGGGAAATTTCATATCCCCTTTGAGAGAACAGAAATTAAGGTAGTTATATATATATATATATATATATATATATATATATATATATATATATATATATATATAGGTGACTATCAAAATAATGGAAACACCTATTAATATCAGTGGTGTTTATGAATGTGCTTCGTATTCCTTAAAAAACAAATCTGGTCACCGGTATTTTTTATATAATGTAGTGTATGTATTATTGTACTGTCAGTTAGCAGTAATGAAGCTAATGGCATTGTAGCTTTGGGGGGAACAGCGTAAAATGCCAAACCTTGCAGAGCTTGTGAAAATGGCAAATTGTTGGATCGCGTTTAAATTGCAGTATCTATTACTGCAACCCTGAGGCTAATCGGTGTTTTTCGAGCTATGGTATCGAAAGTTATGATAGCACACACAGTGCACAGAAAAACATCCTTTGCCAAACGGAATAGTGGATGAAAGGGAGAGCTGATTGAAAGAGACGGTCGAAGTATTGAAGCGGATTGTGACATGAAGAAAGAAAACAACTGCAACTAAAATAACCGAAGAGCTCAATCTGCATCTGCATGTTCCGGTATCAACCATCAGAGGTAGAAGGGAACATCCCAAACAAAGCATTTACGAAAAAGTAGCTATTCCCAAACCACTCGTAATAGATTCCAATACAAAATATCGTCCCCAATGGTGCCACGAGAGCAAATCCTGGTCGAGTAATATGTCGAAAAACGGCTTTTGGTCCGACGAATCATTGTTTACATTGTTCCTCGCAACAGGATGCACGTATGTCTGGAGCACACCTACACAAGCGTAAGATTCTGGCTGTTTCATCTCAACTGTCAGTCATGGATATAGATCTATCAGGGTTTGGGACGACATCTCATGGTTTTCTTCAGGCCCTATTGTAACCCTAAAAGGGAGATTGAATTTGAAGGACTATGTCGAAATTTTAGCTCACTAGTTCATCCTATGGTGCAAACATTGTTTCTTGCAGGAGATGGCGTTCTCCAGGATGATAATCCCCCTATACATGCAGCTAAATCTTATCAATTATTGGTTTGAAGAGCATGAAAAAGAAGTCATATATCTTATCTTGCCCTATACAATCCCCCCGACCATATATCATCCAACCACTGTGATCTGTATAAGCGGATAGAGCCAGGTATCGTTATCCACCACAGCATCTCAACAGGAACTTTCATGATTTTTTCCTGAAGAATGATATAATGTATTGTTAACCACTATTCATAACTTGTATAATCCAATTCTAAGGGGAACCAGGTGGTATCACATGACAAAGTTGATTCTGCGCCGTATTAATAAAGGTTTTCATGATGTTTCTTAGTGTTTCCATTATTTTGATAACCACCTGTATGTATATATGTATGTATATATATATATATATATATTCATTCTTTGCCTCTTATTCTTGGGATACATGCCATCCCACCCGTAAGGAAAAGGTTTAATAAATGTTTTTAACTATCGTAATTTTTTTTCCTACAGAAATGTATCGGAACGCCTTTCCGGCGCGTTCCGCCTCAAATCTGGCCCTGTATATATATATATATATATATATATATATATATATATATATGTGTGTGTGTGTGTGTGACATTTCACCACATGATTTCCATAACAACAAATAATAAGCATAAACGACGAGGCAGAGTTCTATAAAATTGCAGTCCTTTATTTCAGAATAGTTGGGAGCGGATATCAGAGCGTCCTTCTAGCATGACGCGGAACATACCAGTGCTTTCACATACACAGCTCACAACACATTGCCTGCTCTCTTAGTCAGGGTCTGTACCAAAAATCAGCGACTGTTTACATCAACACAGTTGTTTTCGTGGGTGGTAATACTACTAAGAAGCACATTGGGTGCGTTTTATCTTTATGGTATTGTTTGACACTTTTGATCCTTTATCTCTGGCACCTGCAGCCATTATCTCTGAGATATTGTGAACTGCGGATTTTAGATGACTAGAGACGGGGTTTTGTTACTTCTTCTGGGCGGCACGGCTAATATTCCTATCAACTGAAAAGGATTTAGTGTGTTGTTTTCCCCACTGGAATTTGCAGATGTTCACTTGCGTTTTGGGTGGGCTATTTCTGAGAAAGGGTCCTCTCTTAACAGATGTGGGGACCCGAATTATAGAAATATACGAGATTCAACTTATAATGTCAAGATTCAACTTATAATGTCACATCCCCCCTCCCAAGAGGCTATCATCCTATGCCTGCATAGGGTGAGAGACACCTGAGTGTGAGTATGTTGGGACCTCACCTAATTCACTCCGTAAGATCAACATTATAAGTTTTACTACCTCAATTTTTTAAGTTAAGTCATAATCGATATAAAACTCTTGATCTGCAGTATCAAGCTCTTTATATCGACATACGTTAGCTGGAATTATAAATCCTTCCGTCCCTCTGGGGAAGTTCTCCACCTACCTAAATTCCTCCATCTCCTGTCATCGTGTTCAATACCATAACAATACAATTACTCGGCCTCAAATTAATAGGTGCACAATTACAACAATAGTCTAATAGTAATTAAAAGTACATAATTATAACAATATTAGTGGGATAATAAAATAAGTAATAAGATAATATACTAGTATAGCCATGAAAAGAATAACATATAAATGGCAAGTGATATGGCATAATTGAATCTCTCTGCAAATACATCAATAGTCTGGTAATAATTATGAATAAAATAAGGTATAAGATAATATAATGGTATACCCATGAAAAGAATAACATAGAAATGGTAATGGATATGGCTTAATTGAATCTCCATGCAGATACATTATACCGAAAATCAGTTCTAACTCAATAGTAATCTACATGAAATCATACACAAAAACAATTCAATTCTGATACTTGTAAATCAATGCTAAATCAATACACAGAAATGATACATTAAATACTTCAATTCAGATAAACGTAACTCAACATTAATCAAATATGAAGGCATATTGACAATCACGCACTAAATTAGTTCAATTCAGAAAAATATAATTCAATACTATTTACACTTCTAGAGCACTGGTTTACTCAGATAATAATTACTATTTATACAATTACAATAATGCCAGTATGATCATAAAATAGATAATATGATAGTAGTGCGTAATAATGAAAAAGAAATAACAGGTGATATAATATAATAAAATCCTTACTAAGACACAAATATATCATATGAACACAATGCTTTTTACAATTATTAGATTATTCATCTCTTTCATTCCACTTAAATTCTCTCATGTTTTTTAATTCACTATATTCTTTAATACAGGGGAATAACTTCTATTTTCCTTAATCTCAAGATCTCTTTCCTTTACTCTTCTAGATCTCTACATTGAGCGAAAATTAATCCTTTTACCCTTCCAGTATTCATCTCTCTCAAGCTCAATTTATATATATATATATATATATATATGTGTGTGTGTGTGTGACATTTCACCACATGATTTCCATAACAACAAATAATAAGCATAAACGACGAGGCAGAGTTCTATAAAATTGCAGTCCTTTATTTCAGAATAGTTGGGAGCGGATATCAGAGCGTCCTTCTAGCATGACGCGGAACATACCAGTGCTTTCACATACACAGCTCACAACAGATTGCCTGCTCTCTTAGTCAGGGTCTGTACCAAAAATCAGCGACTGTTTACATCAACACAGTTGTTTTTCGTGGGTGGTAATACTACTAAGAAGCACATTGGGTGCGTTTTATCTTTATGGTATTGTTTGACACTTTTGATCCTTTATCTCTGGCACCTGCAGCCATTATCTCTGAGATATTGTGAACTGCGGATTTTAGATGACTAGAGACGGGGTTTTGTTACTTCTTCTGGGCGGCACGGCTAATATTCCTATCAACTGAAAAGGATTTAGTGTGTTGTTTTCCCCACTGGAATTTGCAGATGTTCACTTGCGTTTTGGGTGGGCTATTTCTGAGAAAGGGTCCTCTCTTAACAGATGTGGGGACCCGAATTATAGAAATATACGAGATTCAACTTATAATGTCAAGATTCAACTTATAATGTCACATCCCCCCTCCCAAGAGGCTATCATCCTATGCCTGCATAGGGTGAGAGACACCTGAGTGTGAGTATGTTGGGACCTCACCTAATTCACTCCGTAAGATCAACATTATAAGTTTTACTACCTCAATTTTTTAAGTTAAGTCATAATCGATATAAAACTCTTGATCTGCAGTATCAAGCTCTTTATATCGACATACGTTAGCTGGAATTATAAATCCTTCCGTCCCTCTAGGGAAGTTCTCCACCTACCTAAATTCCTCCATCTCCTGTCATCGTGTTCAATACCATAACAATACAATTACTCGGCCTCAAATTAATAGGTGCACAATTACAACAATAGTCTAATAGTAATTAAAAGTACATAATTATAACAATATTAGTGGGATAATAAAATAAGTAATAAGATAATATACTAGTATAGCCATGAAAAGAATAACATATAAATGGCAAGTGATATGGCATAATTGAATCTCTCTGCAAATACATCAATAGTCTGGTAATAATTATGAATAAAATAAGGTATAAGATAATATAATGGTATACCCATGAAAAGAATAACATAGAAATGGTAATGGATATGGCTTAATTGAATCTCCATGCAGATACATTATACCGAAAATCAGTTCTAACTCAATAGTAATCTACATGAAATCATACACAAAAACAATTCAATTCTGATACTTGTAAATCAATGCTAAATCAATACACAGAAATGATACATTAAATACTTCAATTCAGATAAACGTAACTCAACATTAATCAAATATGAAGGCATATTGACAATCACGCACTAAATTAGTTCAATTCAGAAAAATATAATTCAATACTATTTACACTTCTAGAGCACTGGTTTACTCAGATAATAATTACTATTTATACAATTACAATAATGCCAGTATGATCATAAAATAGATAATATGATAGTAGTGCGTAATAATGAAAAAGAAATAACAGGTGATATAATATAATAAAATCCTTACTAAGACACAAATATATCATATGAACACAATGCTTTTTACAATTATTAGATTATTCATCTCTTTCATTCCACTTAAATTCTCTCATGTTTTTTAATTCACTATATTCTTTAATACAGGGGAATAACTTCTATTTTCCTTAATCTCAAGATCTCTTTCCTTTACTCTTCTAGATCTCTACATTGAGCGAAAATTAATCCTTTTACCCTTCCAGTATTCATCTCTCTCAAGCTCAATTTATATATATATATATATATATATATGTGTGTGTGTGTGTGACATTTCACCACATGATTTCCATAACAACAAATAATAAGCACAAACGACGAGGCAGAGTTCTATAAAATTGCAGTCCTTTATTTCAGAATAGTTGGGAGCGGATATCAGAGCGTCCTTCTAGCATGACGCGGAACATACCAGTGCTTTCACATACACAGCTCACAACAGATTGCCTGCTCTCTTATTCAGGGTCTGTACCAAAAATCAGCGACTGTTTACATCAACACAGTTGTTTTTCGTGGGTGGTAATACTACTAAGAAGCACATTGGGTGCGTTTTATCTTTATGGTATTGTTTGACACTTTTGATCCTTTATCTCTGGCACCTGCAGCCATTATCTCTGAGATATTGTGAACTGCGGATTTTAGATGACTAGAGACGGGGTTTTGTTACTTCTTCTGGGCGGCACGGCTAATATTCCTATCAACTGAAAAGGATTTAGTGTGTTGTTTTCCCCACTGGAATTTGCAGATGTTCACTTGCGTTTTGGGTGGGCTATTTCTGAGAAAGGGTCCTCTCTTAACAGATGTGGGGACCCGAATTATAGAAATATACGAGATTCAACTTATAATGTCAAGATTCAACTTATAATGTCACATCCCCCCTCCCAAGAGGCTATCATCCTATGCCTGCATAGGGTGAGAGACACCTGAGTGTGAGTATGTTGGGACCTCACCTAATTCACTCCGTAAGATCAACATTATAAGTTTTACTACCTCAATTTTTTAAGTTAAGTCATAATCGATATAAAACTCTTGATCTGCAGTATCAAGCTCTTTATATCGACATACGTTAGCTGGAATTATAAATCCTTCCGTCCCTCTGGGGAAGTTCTCCACCTACCTAAATTCCTCCATCTCCTGTCATCGTGTTCAATACCATAACAATACAATTACTCGGCCTCAAATTAATAGGTGCACAATTACAACAATAGTCTAATAGTAATTAAAAGTACATAATTATAACAATATTAGTGGGATAATAAAATAAGTAATAAGATAATATACTAGTATAGCCATGAAAAGAATAACATATAAATGGCAAGTGATATGGCATAATTGAATCTCTCTGCAAATACATCAATAGTCTGGTAATAATTATGAATAAAATAAGGTATAAGATAATATAATGGTATACCCATGAAAAGAATAACATAGAAATGGTAATGGATATGGCTTAATTGAATCTCCATGCAGATACATTATACCGAAAATCAGTTCTAACTCAATAGTAATCTACATGAAATCATACACAAAAACAATTCAATTCTGATACTTGTAAATCAATGCTAAATCAATACACAGAAATGATACATTAAATACTTCAATTCAGATAAACGTAACTCAACATTAATCAAATATGAAGGCATATTGACAATCACGCACTAAATTAGTTCAATTCAGAAAAATATAATTCAATACTATTTACACTTCTAGAGCACTGGTTTACTCAGATAATAATTACTATTTATACAATTACAATAATGCCAGTATGATCATAAAATAGATAATATGATAGTAGTGCGTAATAATGAAAAAGAAATAACAGGTGATATAATATAATAAAATCCTTACTAAGACACAAATATATCATATGAACACAATGCTTTTTACAATTATTAGATTATTCATCTCTTTCATTCCACTTAAATTCTCTCATGTTTTTTAATTCACTATATTCTTTAATACAGGGGAATAACTTCTATTTTCCTTAATCTCAAGATCTCTTTCCTTTACTCTTCTAGATCTCTACATTGAGCGAAAATTAATCCTTTTACCCTTCCAGTATTCATCTCTCTCAAGCTCAATTTATATATATATATATATATATATATATGTGTGTGTGTGTGTGACATTTCACCACATGATTTCCATAACAACAAATAATAAGCATAAACGACGAGGCAGAGTTCTATAAAATTGCAGTCCTTTATTTCAGAATAGTTGGGAGCGGATATCAGAGCGTCCTTCTAGCATGACGCGGAACATACCAGTGCTTTCACATACACAGCTCACAACAGATTGCCTGCTCTCTTAGTCAGGGTCTGTACCAAAAATCAGCGACTGTTTACATCAACACAGTTGTTTTTCGTGGGTGGTAATACTACTAAGAAGCACATTGGGTGCGTTTTATCTTTATGGTATTGTTTGACACTTTTGATCCTTTATCTCTGGCACCTGCAGCCATTATCTCTGAGATATTGTGAACTGCGGATTTTAGATGACTAGAGACGGGGTTTTGTTACTTCTTCTGGGCGGCACGGCTAATATTCCTATCAACTGAAAAGGATTTAGTGTGTTGTTTTCCCCACTGGAATTTGCAGATGTTCACTTGCGTTTTGGGTGGGCTATTTCTGAGAAAGGGTCCTCTCTTAACAGATGTGGGGACCCGAATTATAGAAATATACGAGATTCAACTTATAATGTCAAGATTCAACTTATAATGTCACATCCCCCCTCCCAAGAGGCTATCATCCTATGCCTGCATAGGGTGAGAGACACCTGAGTGTGAGTATGTTGGGACCTCACCTAATTCACTCCGTAAGATCAACATTATAAGTTTTACTACCTCAATTTTTTAAGTTAAGTCATAATCGATATAAAACTCTTGATCTGCAGTATCAAGCTCTTTATATCGACATACGTTAGCTGGAATTATAAATCCTTCCGTCCCTCTAGGGAAGTTCTCCACCTACCTAAATTCCTCCATCTCCTGTCATCGTGTTCAATACCATAACAATACAATTACTCGGCCTCAAATTAATAGGTGCACAATTACAACAATAGTCTAATAGTAATTAAAAGTACATAATTATAACAATATTAGTGGGATAATAAAATAAGTAATAAGATAATATACTAGTATAGCCATGAAAAGAATAACATATAAATGGCAAGTGATATGGCATAATTGAATCTCTCTGCAAATACATCAATAGTCTGGTAATAATTATGAATAAAATAAGGTATAAGATAATATAATGGTATACCCATGAAAAGAATAACATAGAAATGGTAATGGATATGGCTTAATTGAATCTCCATGCAGATACATTATACCGAAAATCAGTTCTAACTCAATAGTAATCTACATGAAATCATACACAAAAACAATTCAATTCTGATACTTGTAAATCAATGCTAAATCAATACACAGAAATGATACATTAAATACTTCAATTCAGATAAACGTAACTCAACATTAATCAAATATGAAGGCATATTGACAATCACGCACTAAATTAGTTCAATTCAGAAAAATATAATTCAATACTATTTACACTTCTAGAGCACTGGTTTACTCAGATAATAATTACTATTTATACAATTACAATAATGCCAGTATGATCATAAAATAGATAATATGATAGTAGTGCGTAATAATGAAAAAGAAATAACAGGTGATATAATATAATAAAATCCTTACTAAGACACAAATATATCATATGAACACAATGCTTTTTACAATTATTAGATTATTCATCTCTTTCATTCCACTTAAATTCTCTCATGTTTTTTAATTCACTATATTCTTTAATACAGGGGAATAACTTCTATTTTCCTTAATCTCAAGATCTCTTTCCTTTACTCTTCTAGATCTCTACATTGAGCGAAAATTAATCCTTTTACCCTTCCAGTATTCATCTCTCTCAAGCTCAATTTATATATATATATATATATATATATGTGTGTGTGTGTGTGACATTTCACCACATGATTTCCATAACAACAAATAATAAGCACAAACGACGAGGCAGAGTTCTATAAAATTGCAGTCCTTTATTTCAGAATAGTTGGGAGCGGATATCAGAGCGTCCTTCTAGCATGACGCGGAACATACCAGTGCTTTCACATACACAGCTCACAACAGATTGCCTGCTCTCTTATTCAGGGTCTGTACCAAAAATCAGCGACTGTTTACATCAACACAGTTGTTTTTCGTGGGTGGTAATACTACTAAGAAGCACATTGGGTGCGTTTTATCTTTATGGTATTGTTTGACACTTTTGATCCTTTATCTCTGGCACCTGCAGCCATTATCTCTGAGATATTGTGAACTGCGGATTTTAGATGACTAGAGACGGGGTTTTGTTACTTCTTCTGGGCGGCACGGCTAATATTCCTATCAACTGAAAAGGATTTAGTGTGTTGTTTTCCCCACTGGAATTTGCAGATGTTCACTTGCGTTTTGGGTGGGCTATTTCTGAGAAAGGGTCCTCTCTTAACAGATGTGGGGACCCGAATTATAGAAATATACGAGATTCAACTTATAATGTCAAGATTCAACTTATAATGTCACATCCCCCCTCCCAAGAGGCTATCATCCTATGCCTGCATAGGGTGAGAGACACCTGAGTGTGAGTATGTTGGGACCTCACCTAATTCACTCCGTAAGATCAACATTATAAGTTTTACTACCTCAATTTTTTAAGTTAAGTCATAATCGATATAAAACTCTTGATCTGCAGTATCAAGCTCTTTATATCGACATACGTTAGCTGGAATTATAAATCCTTCCGTCCCTCTGGGGAAGTTCTCCACCTACCTAAATTCCTCCATCTCCTGTCATCGTGTTCAATACCATAACAATACAATTACTCGGCCTCAAATTAATAGGTGCACAATTACAACAATAGTCTAATAGTAATTAAAAGTACATAATTATAACAATATTAGTGGGATAATAAAATAAGTAATAAGATAATATACTAGTATAGCCATGAAAAGAATAACATATAAATGGCAAGTGATATGGCATAATTGAATCTCTCTGCAAATACATCAATAGTCTGGTAATAATTATGAATAAAATAAGGTATAAGATAATATAATGGTATACCCATGAAAAGAATAACATAGAAATGGTAATGGATATGGCTTAATTGAATCTCCATGCAGATACATTATACCGAAAATCAGTTCTAACTCAATAGTAATCTACATGAAATCATACACAAAAACAATTCAATTCTGATACTTGTAAATCAATGCTAAATCAATACACAGAAATGATACATTAAATACTTCAATTCAGATAAACGTAACTCAACATTAATCAAATATGAAGGCATATTGACAATCACGCACTAAATTAGTTCAATCAGAAAAATATAATTCAATACTATTTACACTTCTAGAGCACTGGTTTACTCAGATAATAATTACTATTTATACAATTACAATAATGCCAGTATGATCATAAAATAGATAATATGATAGTAGTGCGTAATAATGAAAAAGAAATAACAGGTGATATAATATAATAAAATCCTTACTAAGACACAAATATATCATATGAACACAATGCTTTTTACAATTATTAGATTATTCATCTCTTTCATTCCACTTAAATTCTCTCATGTTTTTTAATTCACTATATTCTTTAATACAGGGGAATAACTTCTATTTTCCTTAATCTCAAGATCTCTTTCCTTTACTCTTCTAGATCTCTACATTGAGCGAAAATTAATCCTTTTACCCTTCCAGTATTCATCTCTCTCAAGCTCAATTTTTGCATTACCTTATCCTTCTAACCTAACTGTAGTGTTCTGACTTATGATGACATCTGCTAATCAGAGTACTAATTTCTCATGATAGCTTGTCTTTGAATAAGCCTGTCCTATTTAAATCAATTTAAAATTCTACTGAAAGGTACAAATTTCCTCCTTCCATTTTTTTTCTTAAATCCTTAATTTATATATAAAAAAAATAATAAAATAATTCTCGACAACTTCAGCTAGTTTGGTTAAGGTAAATTATTATTCGTCTCTTTTTACACACTCAAAGGAATCGGGGACTCGCTCTTTCCTCCCCCTCTAAAACACTACTCGTCGTTTGACCTACTTCTGTTGGGGGGGTCAGGGTTCAACTGTTACTCCTAGCCTCCTCGGTTTGTTTATCCGCTATCAGCTGTTTGGCGACTGGGGTTTCTTTTCGCCTCTCTAGTTTGCTTATCTGCTATCAGCTGTTGGGCGACTGGGGTTTCGTTCTTTCACACAATTCAAAATTATATATATATATATATATATTCATATATATATATATATATATATATATATATATATATATATATATATATATATATATATATATAGATATAGATATATATATATGTATATACATATATATATATATGTATATACATATATATATATATATATATATATATATATATATATATATATATATATATATATATATATATAGATATAGATATAGATATATATATATATGTATATACATATATATATATATGTATATATATATATATATATATATATATATATATATATATATATATATATATATATATATATATATATATATATATATATATATATATATATATATATATATATATACAGTGCAATCTCGATCGATCGTTTCCGGATCCATCGTTTTTCCGTATGTGCCGTTCATTTTATCCAGCTTTGTTATGTTTCCGCATCTATCGTTTTCCCGCATTTATCGTTCATTTCAATCCGTCCCTTGGAAAACGATAGATCGAGATTCCACTGTATATATATATATATATATATATATATATATATATATATATGTGTGTGTGTGTGTATGTGTGTGTGTGTGTGTGTGTGGCATTTCACCACATGACTTTCCATAATAACACAAATATGCACAAATGAAGAGGAACAGTTCTTTTAAAATTGCAGTTCTTTATATCGCAAGAGTTGATAGCGTATATCAGAGCGTCCTTCTAGAATGACGCGAAACATACAGAAACATACATGCGTACAAAATCGAATACATCCATGCGCGAAACATACATGCGTACAGATACAGAGACAACCACAAAATCCCTGCTCTCTTAGTCAGGGGCTGTACCAAAAAGTCAGCGACTGTTTACATCAACACATATGTTTGTCGTGGGTGGTAAGTCTGCTATAATTCTAAGAAGCACATTGGGTGCGTTTTATCTTTATGGTATTGTTTAACACTTTTGATCGCTTTATCTCTGGCACCTGCAGCCATTATCTCTGAGATATTGTGAACTGCGGGTTTAGATAACTAGAGACGGGGGTTTTGTTAATCCTTCTGTGGCGGCAATGCTCTATATTTCAATCAACTGAAAATAATTTATTGTGGTGTGTATCCCACTGGAACTTGCAGATGGTCACTTGCTGTTTGGTGGGCTATTCTGAGAAAAGAGGCCTCCCTTAACAGATGTGGGGACCCGAATTATAGAAATAGACGAGATTGAACTTGTAATGTCTTATATATATATATATATATATATATATATATATATATATATATATATATATATATATATATATATATATATATATATATATATATTATCAATTGCGAGATCCATAGCTTCCTTCATTTACTTTAACACGAATAATTTATTTTTATTTTCTTCATAAATTTTTAAAATTTTTTTTCACTTCTTTTGCTTTTGCAGTTCTGATTTTTCTGACCCTTGTATTACTTTCCATTCATTTTCAGTCGGGATTTAACTGTGGTAAATCAGCGATTATACTGGATTACAATACTACAAGAGCGGGAGTTGGTGTAGTCGATCCAATGTGCAGCTATTACACGGCATCCCGCATACCACGAAGGTGGACAATCTCGTTGTTTTTTAGTTTTTTGGACATAATAGGAATCCATTCGCAAGTTGTCCTTAGATCCAATAAATCGGATAATTTTGAAATAAGGCGATTGTACCTGCATTCTTTGGCCTTTAATTATAAATATATCTCGATATTATCAACATTTTATATCTTTTCATAAAACTCAGAATTATTATTTTCAATTTCAAAAGAAAGAGTTTGTTATAAAAGGAATAATAAAGGCTGAAAGAGACGTTGCACTTTGTGCCACGCGCGCCTCCTGGTGTTCCCAAAAATTGACGCGCCCGCTGAAGGGTTAATGGAGTTTGTCGAGATTCAAACTGAGCGTTCCCTGTCCAAAGCCCTAGTACAGAGGTGGGGAACCTTTTTACCATTAGAGGCCACATGTTAATTAGGTAGTAATAAAGGAGGCCGCATAAGTTGATGAACCTATAAATGCGACTTTTAGGAAATTATTATGGTTAGATATAGTTTTGACAATTTGGCGCATTATATAGAAAAATAACAAAACATATTAAGTCCTTATTTATTTATTATTGGACATAAAAACTTACAATATAAAATATGTTTGTATTCACATCAGGATAAAAACTTGTTATAACATTAATCATTAATTATTATTTTTTTTTTTGCAGAAAAAATATTACGTTTTAACGTACATGGAGTCAGTCACGACAATAATAGTAAGAACATAGTTTTTGTGTAGAGATCCTATAACATGTCTGGTAGTATTGCTAAGAAACTCCGAGCATTAAATTACATATCAAGTGTAGTTAAAGTATCATACAATCGAGGTAAACGAAGCTCATTTGGATAAATATACAATTGTAGCGACTTTAGGCGACAATTTCAAAATGTCGACTTTATTTTGGCCGGCACTGTACATACATTCATGCCGCTCTTTATTTAATTCTGTTGATTTGGGAATTGTTGTAATCTATATAATTAAATATTAATTAATACAAGTGCTAGCTTTTATAAAGGCCGCGCGTTCCCCACCCCTGGTCTAGACAAAGTCCAGAGAAGGCTTGCGGGGCTTTGTATATGATTCCGGTTTTATGGCACCACAATCTGTCGGAGTCCAACTTAGAAAGGTATCACCACGCCCAATGTCAAAAAATGCTATTTTCCTGTTGCTGGAAAAATAACAAACACTTAACTTGCACTTAACAAACACTTAATCAATTCAATTAAAATATTTATTAAAAAATATTTATTAAATATTAAATATTAAATATTAAATAATATTAAATATTTATTAAATAATAAATATAATATTTAATATTTATTAAATATTTATTTATTTATTAAAATATTTTATTTTTATTTGTGTTTAATTGATTCAATTTGTACATACCCCGCTGTTTGCAGTAGCAGTGGGCGTCGTTACTAGATTTTCCGTGAGTGACACAGCATGTCATAGCGCGTACAGACTTGCACAGCGATCTCTGCCTATTCCAGTGATTTATGTCTTCTGTACTCTGTTCCCTGCGTCGGATCGCTCGCTCTGGCGGTCCGTGAGCATTGCATCAAAGACGAACTCGAGGTCCCGGGGGTCAAATGGTGACAGTGGGGGTGGGTCACACTAGATCAAGAAGCACAAAGTCTTTGGCGGCTTGAATGGGGGAATATCTGGAAGACACGTGTTCATTGGAATGGGGGTGGTTCTAAATACCGTGTCTAATATTACCGTGACTAATGTTGACAGGAGAGTCAGGGAGAGAGGTCTTTATGTGAATGCACCATCAGACACCAGCATGTCACGCGAAAGCAACATCAACATAGGAAGAGTAACATTCCACAGGGGGGGGGAATTCCTCCTGTTTGGAATATCACCGGAATGATGAATTAATGAAGTCAAACTCCCCTACCAATACAAAAGAATAATTACAAGTTAAAAAGAACTTTTTATATACTATTTTTTTAAATTCTCTGTTGAATCATATAAACTTGACAATTCTCTCTTAATAGCACAAACCTTCGCTTAATTTTTTTTTTTCAATTTCTTTTATTTAATTTTAATCACTTTTTAGTCGTTTTCACTATCCACAGACTTTATGAACTTTGAGTTTTATACTTTTTTAAAATTTTTCGCACGATATTTTTGTAAACAAATTAAATTCACGTGTTTTCTGTTTTCAAAATCGTCAAACGATGTTACGCAAAAGTGCAAGCATTGAATTCGATCGAAGCGCCACCTTGCGGATTTTTTCGGCTAAAAGTATTAAAATAATGCATTGTCATCGTGTTCTGAGCTATCCTAAAAGTTTCAAATGTCTATCTAGTCGGCAGGGCCTGACTTAGCCCAATTGGTGCCCGGGGCAAAAACATCTTTGGGGGCCCCCCTCTGCTTCACTACTTCAGTAATGAAGAACCGAACTTTATGGAGGTATTTAAATTTTTCACCTCATTATAGATATATAACAAGAAAACTGACTAGAGCCTAAAATAGCTATAAAGTCCCCCCCAAAGGTATTATGAAATTAATTAATCAAAAGAATATTTGACATTTGTGAGAATTTTGAGAGAATACAACTTATAATTGATTAATGTGATTTCTCAGTGTTGCGAAAATCCAACAGAATCCACTGAACACGATGCAATTGAATTTTTCGCAGTTGCGATTAAGATGACCTAGTTGACAATCATATCGCTGCAGTTTGTGAACTTTTCCCAAGTTTCCGAAATGCAGTTTTCTGATTGTTAACTTTGTCATCTAGCTGCGAAAAATTCATATCCTTCCTGACATGAGGGCGGAATTCAGCTAAATTTCGCCCTAGAAAGCCATGCATTTACGAAATATAGATATTTTGTGTTCATAAGATAGATTAACGAAGAAGCTAACATAAAACTGACGGATTTTACACTGTACTGATATTTTGTTTTAAAAAAGTTCATTAAAGAAGGAAACATAAAATAAACTTTCTATTTGATTTGGGGGCCCCTCTGAAGTGGGGGCCCGGGGCAACAACCCCGTATGCCCCTGCCTTAGTCAGGCTCTGCTAGTCGGGAAGTTAGTTAAAAATCGATTGCAAGATTTGAACTGAACAAACACACACACAAGAAAGCAAGTTAATAAAAACATGGTTGAAAAGGAGGAAATCTGCCTTTGACATACCGAGCTCTCTAACACATTTGATTTGAATTCAGTTCGCTTATTTTTCACGATTATTAATTTTTTTTTCTAAGCAAAACTCACCAAACTGCTCTACATTTTAAAAAAGGGGGAAGGGGGAGGGGGGAACTAAATGTAAATGTGAATGAAAAGCAATTACCTTTTTACCCCTTTCATTCTCAGCCGAGCTCGGAAATTAACCAGCTTTCGGCATATCACTTCAATCCTGTCACTTTATAAAGCTTTAAAGATGTGTAATTTCTCATGCGATGTCTTATTTCCATGCAAATTCGCTCAAAAAAATAAAAGGAAATAACTTTTTTATGTTGATTAGCTCTCCGACAAAAGACTAGTTTTAGAAGAATAACTGATGGGGGGGGGGGGGGAAGAGAAAAAAAAGGAATGGAAAAAAATAGCTATAAGAGGAAGTGTTTCAATCTTTGTTTCGATAAAGCTGTAAAGAAGTTTTTAAAAAAAAATGTTAATTGTCTGTGACGGCTCTAGCAAAGAAAATCGTACAAGAAATGGGTGGTCACCAAACATTTTATTATCAATAAACACTTCTAGGGCCCTTAATAAGTTCTTGTAACACAAATGCTTTTGACAAAAATTCACGTAACTGCCACCATGACAACAGGCAAAAAAATGGATTTCTTGCTAATGAGATTAAATGCTATTAGGTTATGTGAGGAAGATTAAGTTATTGCAGTTTTCCTAATGACTGAACATAGGAAGTACTTGGATAAATTTTAGAAAAAATAAATAAATGCACATAGTTACGATAGCGATTTTTCTTAATTCAGTTTTTTTTTCAAGTGACATATCTCTAGTTGCATTTTTCATAATGTTGCAGAAAATAACTATAGCTCTATTTTGAACTCAAAGGTTAATAATGATTTCAAATAATGACTTTTGAGCAAACTGAACGTGCATGTTTATTCTTATGAATGTACTCTATGCATTTCCTGTAAGCCAAAATTATGCTAAAATTTTCATTTAAAGGACGTCCATTAAAAACGTGAGGCTTTTAGGGGGGGGGGGGAGGGAGTCGAGCCGAATCTCACCCAGTCTCACGTGGGGGAGAGGGGGGGGGGTCTCGGCAAATATCACGTAATTTTTTTCCGTAAGAAACAGTGTAAAATTGCGAGAAAACTGGGTTATATTAAGTAAAATATGTTTCTACAGTAAAATATGGCTAAATCCTACACAATAGTTCCAGTAGTCACTCTTGAGACAACACACGAGTCCCCATGCACTGAATTAGAATGGATATTCTTTTGCGAATTTTAGTAGTTCCTATCTAAGTAATTTATTGTTCGATTTTCTCACTGTGATTCTAGACTACGTTCTTAGTAGTCTTAAATACTAGTCTTAACTAGTCTTAAATAAAAAGAATTAAACAAGTTATGTTTTTTTATATAAATCCAACGCAATCGAGCACAGATTAACGTAGTTACACTAAAAATACGCATTTTGAAAAATCTCACGTGAGATTAGGGGGAGGAGGGGGTCAAAAAATCGCCAAAATCGCCTCACGTAATTAATGGACACCCCCTTAGTTGGATATACATAATTTAATACTTCGTATTAAAGTATGGAATGAAGATATTAATATCATCAGAGAAATATTGTTATGTCATATTACACTGCTGGCCACCCAAATTGCAACACCAAGAATGACAAGAGATATCACAACAAAATTTATTTTGTAGATAACATGTTGACCAAGTATCAAATGATAAAATTTATAGACTTCTGTGAAGTGTGGTTCCTGCCAAAATCAGTAGCCAGAGTAGCCGCCATTGTTGGAGATCACCGCTGCCACACGCCTCGGTATTGATTCAAAGAGACTTTGGATGAGTTCTTGGGGTACAGCAGACCAAGCAGCTTCCACACGTTGCCAAAGTTGATCTGCTGTGGCAGCTGGGATGGAATCTGGGTCAATCGTACAGCAACCATGGACCACATGTTTTCTATCGGCGAAAGATCCGGAGAGTGAGGCGGCCAGGGAAGCAATTCAATCTGGCGATTGACGAAGAACCGTTGGACAATGCGTGCCACGTGTGGTCGCGCATTATCCTGTTGAAATATGACTGTGGGCAAGCCCTGAAGGTAAGGAAGGACAACTGGCTCCAACACCTCGGAGATGTAGCGCTGGCTGTTTAAAGTACCGGCAATGCGTACTAGAGGTGTGCGAGAGTGATATCCAATACCGCCCCATACCATAATACCCGGTGCAGGACCAGTGTGGCGGTGCATAACGCAGCTGTTCAGCATCCTCTCTTCACGGTGTCTCCAGACTCGAATGCGACCATCGTGGTGTTGCAGACAGGAGCGTGACTCGTCAGTAAAGACAATTTCATTCCCTTCTGCCGTCCACATCCTTCTGTCATCGCACCATTGGCGGCGGAGACGTCTGTGTTTCTGCGTCTAGGGTAGACAAAGCAATGGGCGTCTTGCGGACAGACCACTCTGCTGTAAACGGCGTCGAATGGTACGCGCAGACACTGGATGATGCGTTACAGGCTGCATGTGCTGTGCTATGGTTCGTGATGTGACTGAGCGATCCGTCACTGACATGCGCACAATTTGCCTGTCATCATGTGAAGTGGTGCGCTGAGGTGGATGCGATCGAACACGCCGGTCCGTCGTACCCTCCTGCAGCCAACGATCACATATCCGCATTACAGTTGTTTGGTTTCGTGCAACACGACTACCGATTTCCCTGAAAGATAATCCACAATCTCGGTACGCCACTATCCTTCCTCTGTCGAACTCTGATTCTTGATCAGAAGATGATCGCTGTTTTCGACAAGGCATAATTGATCGTTTTTTTTTTAAAAACCACAAGAAAAACACAATTGCCGAACTTGATATCGTCGAAATCTCCAAGCCTTAAATAGCGCTTTGAAGTGGCGCCACAGGCGCGCGTGATGTGCGTCTGCGCTGAAATTCTAATCATTTGCATATCTCACCTCCGCTAATGCATGTTGCAAATTTCATGTTATTTGCATGTTTCCTTCAGGCTGTTGCATTTACAGTGGCCAGCAGTGTATTTGAAGCTCTGTCACTCTACTACCGAATACGCATTATTAGTATGAAAAGAAAAGTACAAACATATACCAACTACACCATTTCTTAAAGAATCACTGATACTTAATATGTAGGAAGACTGAAGACATCAAAGAATATTTTTATGACAAAGAAAGGAAAATCATAATCTCATTGCCAAGTCCCGCAATGGAATCTTATATGGAAGAACAATGATATTAAAAATTCAAGGATATATTAAGGAAACAAGAGACCTTCAATATCATTTTTTTAAATTTTCAATATTTTACTCTATATACCACTTGAATATAATTAATATTCTTTTTTACTGCATTGAAGTCACTTAGAATGCACAAATAAGTACTTTGGGGTAAAATAGGACTTGCTTTTTAAAAAATTCTTCAAAATTGCTAGAATTTTTCAAAATCCTCCATGCGCATTAATTTTTCTAGGATTCCTTTAAAATTTCTCAGGATTATTATTTGAAGTATTTGTCATAAAAATTAACATTGTTCTTTGAAACCACAAACATTTTTCAAATTTATAGACCATAAAATTATGTTGAAACATGCAAAAACATAAAAAACAGGCAGAATTTTTTAAAAAATACTTTAGATTCATATAAAACAAATTTAATGCGCAATTGATTTTATATATACATGGTAAACTTAAATTTTAAATTTTTTGATTTTTAAATGATATGCAATGCGCATAGAGCATTTTGAAAAATGTGATCATTTTGAACAATATTAACATTTTTTTAAATGTTTTTGAAAAAAAGGCATTATTCTGCCAGAATATCCTTATTTTAAATTCTAAGGGTCTTCAAAGAAGTAAAAAGGAATATTAATTATTCTCATTCTGTATATAGTTTTAAAAATTGAAAATTGAAAAATTTGAGTTTAAAGGTCTCTCGTTCCCTTAACATGCCTGCAAGGTAAAGCTGTAACACTCAAACATTCCTTTACGGCTTTCAGTTCCAGCAGAGAGAAGTATGGTTATCAGTAAGAATACAATATTTATTACTGATAATTTCAGGCATATACACTGAAGTGCCACTGAATTAGGGATACCTACCTAGTAACGAGTTGGGCCTCCTCTGGCCTTGATAACGGCTGACACACGACGAGGCATAGATTCAACAAGTTTCTGGGGGAATGGCTTGCCAAATATTGGCTAAAGCTGTCCATAATTCAGTAAGGTTCTTTGGTGCTGTGTGATGGCCTTTCACGCCTTGTTCCAAAACATCCCAAAGATGCTCAATGGGATTTAAGTCTGGGCTTCTAGGTGGCCAATTCATGACAGAGAAGTCAGACGAATGCTCATCCAACCAGCCAGTAGCCAACCGGGACTTGTGAGAGGTACAGTTGTCTTGCTGGAAAACTCCATTACCGTACAGTTTCAGCCAGGCATGCAGGATCCATGGCTTCATGAGCCTGACGCCATATTCTCAGCCTCCCGTCGGCGTTAAGTAGTCGGAATCGAGACTCATCACTCCATGCTACTCGTTTCCAGTCCTCTACACTCCAGTCTCTGTGCTCTCTTGCCCAGGCAAGACGTGCAGCCCGATGGCGAGTATAGAGCAATGGTACTCTCGTAGGTCGACGGCTCGCGAAACCCATACGGTGAGGCGAGCGTTGCACAGTCCGTTTACTGACTGTATGACTGGCACCGTCATTAAACAGGGTGGTAATTTGAGCTAATGTTTGGCTTCGGTGGCTACGTACAATACGCCTGAGCCGTCTCTCACGACGCACTGTCAAGGCTAATTGTCCTTTGCAGTTTGCCCGATCGCTAGTTTTTTTTCCACCATCCATGTATTCTTGGTATACTCTTGACACTGTCGACCTTGAAAATCCTAGCTGACTGACGATTTCGGAAATTGAATGGCCCATGCGTCGCGCACCTACGATTTGTCCGCGATCGAAGGCGTCTAAATCAGGCAGTTTACTCATACTGGCAATTCCAACAACTAATTCAGAACAACCACAGTACGCGCTAAATATGTATTTACCACAGCGCCCTCACTTGCGCATACATGATGCGCAGCGCTACACAATTTGCATAGGCTTTACTATCCCTAATTCAGTGGCACTTCAGTGTAAAACATCCTGAAAAGCTTAAAACTTTGAATTGAGTTTTAAAGACGTACATAAATTATTGGATCATGCGGGAACTGTATGCTATTACACTCCGAGGAGAGTACAGAAATGTCGAATCTGATTTGCCGGATAGATCTCTAGATCTCCTCGTAGATTTCTAGTGACTGAACTCCTGGAAGATCTAGAGGCTAAATTAATCATCAAAATTATGAAGCTATATAATTTGTGTAAACTAACTACTATGAGTATGTATTCTACGCTTCATCCACATATTGAGCTACCACAAACATGTCCCTGCTTCAAGAGCGATGGACATGCCAAAGAACACGCGGAATGTGTAAATATTTCTTACCGGGGATCTTCTGCCTTGTTACGATAGTTTGGGCTTTTTCCGTGAACTTCTTTTGATTAATTGCAAATTTTGCCTTCACCTATATATATAAAACAGTTCCGTAACCGACTGACTCACTGACATAACAATGAACAGACCAAACTGCTGGACCTAAAGGACTGAAATTTTGAATGGCGATTCTTCTTATAGTGTAGGGGTGCACTAAGACAGATTTTTGAGAAATTCTTCTTAGATTTTTTAAATTAAATTTTTAAGCCGTTTTTGTAACTTTTTTTAAGTTTGCATTTAAAATAATAATTTGAGGGTTATAAAATTTACATCAAGAGAAAGATCATAAAAATTCCTTCAAAATGAAATTTTTCTCGAATCTTTACCTCCGCTTTTTGATTTTTGGTGAATTTTCAAAGATTAATTTTTAGAATTTAATTTATTAAATGCCGATCACGTGATTTCTGTTTCAGGTACTTTAAATAAATTTATCGTCACGTGCATAACAACTAACTAGACAAAAAAAAATATATTATTTTTCTTTGCTAATGCGGCAGACGATTGGACATTATCCAAAAAAATATTAAAATACAGTAAAAGATATGATCCTCAAACTGTACTATATTAATTGTACTATATTCTTTAGTATGTCCTATTAGATTTAATTTGAATATTTTCTTCTATATTATTTTTTCCATAAAAATATCCCTTACGATTTTCTATAAATATATTTTTTACATCAATTGTATACATTGATCGTCGTATTTATTATAAATATTTATATATATATATATATATATATATATATATATATATATATATTTGGCATTAATTGCATACATTGACTGTTGTATTAAATTTGAATGTACTCCGCAACGAACTGCGGGTTTTCAGCTACTCTGTTCATAAGATCACTTACAGCAAATTTTGAAAAGTCAAATTTTGCAGAAATACTCAGTATGAAAATCGTGTTGTCGTTGTTGCTTATGCCCCTTGACCGACAGTATCATCAGATAAAGTCCCGAAGGCTATGGGCGATGAAGGTGCGGCTCCTGTTTTGAATTACCACCACGGGGGTCGGAGTCCGACTTGGCTAAATGACCGGTCCCGTCATTTTGAACCGAGTCCAGTGTCGAGACCCCGCACCCCCAGAGGTCAATTTGAGAACTTGGAGGACATTGTAGCCACGCCCTATTTTTCGTGCCCCGGCCACCATTAGTGACACACGGCGGGAGATTTGCAGCGGACCAGGGACGTTCAGATCACTGGCCCGCTGCTCTTGCCAACCGGGCCCCCGCACCCTATGAAATTCGTAATTGAAACGATGTGTTGTGACCAAGTCAACTGTGGAACATAGAAATTTTCCGTCTATACGGCCTAGTGAAACTTAGGGATAACGCGACAAGACATCGTCGTTCACGTATATGCCTTCTCCGTCACATTTCATCTTCGCAGTTCATCTGTTATTTGCTCTCGCGTTTGCTGATGTTCAAATATTTTTCATTATATAGAGTACTAGATGAAAACCCGCGCTTCGCTACGGAGTACATTCAAATTAAATACAATGGTCAATGTATGCAATTAATGCCAAAAAATAAATAAATATATATATTTATAATAAATGTATACAATTGATGTAAATAAATATATATATATATATATATATATATATATATATATATATAAATCGTAAGGGATATTTATTTTTTGGATAATATCCAATCTTCTGCTGCATTAGAAAGAAAAATAATATTTATTTATCTATTTTGTTGTTACGCGCGTGACGATAAATTTATTGAAAGTACCAGAAAAAGAAATCACGTGATCGGCATTTAATAAATTAAATTCTAAAAATTAATCTTTAAAAATTCACTAAAGACCGGAAAATCGAGGTAAAGGTTCGGAAAAAGATTTCATTTTAAAGGAATTTTTAGGATCTTTCTCGTGATATAAATGTTATGACCCTCAAATTATTATTTTAAATGCAAACTTAAAAAAAGTTACTAAAACAGCTTAAAAATTTAATTTAAAAAAATCTAAGATGAATTTTTCAAAAATCTTTCTTAGTGCACCCCTACACCATAAGAAGAATCGCCATGCGAAATTTCAGCCCTTTAAGTCCAGCGGTTTGGTCTGTGCGTTGTATGTCAGTGAGTCAGTCAGTTACGGAACTGTTATATATATATAGATTAGTAGCAACTGACAGACGAAAAAGATCATAAAAATTTATATTTTTCTACAAAAAAATCCTTTAGATGACTGAAAAAAAAAATTATAGTACAGCATTATAATACAAAAGCATTATTTCCAAATTTTCCAGATAAATTTAATCACTTACAAAACCTTGATTTTCCCTTACTTATAAAATATAAGCTCTCTACTCTCAAACTAAGCAATTGTAAAGGTTAATCTTCAGCTTGGAAAAAATTCAATTAATCTTTCAGGTGCCACAGGGAATTTTTCGAGAAGCGTATAAAATTGAAATTTTTTTAACGAGTGAAGTCTCTCTCAATATCTATTAGATAAGTGTTACTCGGGCGGAAAGCTTTTTATTAATTTCAATATTTACTCAAAGAAACTTTCATTTTAGCGGATAATTTGAATAAAATTTTATAATGCTTCATAAGATCGCCTCGAAGAAGAAGCATCCAAAAAGGAAGATATTTTATAAACTTCCATTTTTATTAAGCAGGTTATCATACGCGTACTAAAAAAAGGGGGTGCTTAGAGAAAACATTTTTTTAAAATTCCTTGAAGCAAAGGAAAATTAATGAATAACTAGTTGGTAACCGTCAAAACATGACGGCTAGATAGTAAATAAACGTACTAATACACAAATTATACTCAACGCATCATTGCCAAATGTTGAAAATCATAATAATGCGCAGAAACATATTAATGTGTTTAAGCGGCCTCGTGCTTAGTGAGTATCTAAAGCCAGGTTTAAAAATGTCACTGAGCATGCGCAGAAAGCAATTTTTTTAATTTTAAATTATCGCTAGTTAAACAGCCGGAAATAAACAATTTCCATCAGGTTTAATCTTATATTTCACGAACGTAATTATCATAAAAATAAAAATTGCAGAAAGATCTAGAGAGACTCCTCGGAATAAATTGGTTTATCATTAAAACATGTCACTGAGCATGCGCAGAAACAGTGAGTTTCTAATGACAGATTTAAACATGCCACTGAGCATGCGCAGAAACCAATTTTTTTAATTGTAAATTATCGCTAATTAATAGAAATTGAGGTTACGAAAACCAAATTTGACAAATCAAAAAATTACAATCTTTCGTTTAAGACCAAAAGGAAGTGAATTGATGCGGTAGTTTTCTCTCACGGACTGCCCAAAAAGTCGGTTTAGCAACTTAAATATATAGATTATTAAAGAAATCTAAAAAAAAAAAATAAAGACGAATCAACAGAGAAAGCTTCCTTAGTCCCCATATTAACTATGAAAATTATCAGTTGAAATGAGTATATTTCTGGGAGTTGAAATAAATGTGTAGGTAAAACGGGATTTGTTTACACTAATCAGTTACAAATTCCGAAATTTGGCCACGTTGATCCTCGACTATTCGTATGAAGGTTTTTCAACAAATGAATAGTCCATGTCTCAAATCCCAACTTTTTCTTCTCTAACACTTAAACATCTGGTTTATGACGTCTTTTAAACCCCTTTCTCTCTATTCTGAAAATAATTCATTCTAATTTAATTTCGTAAAGTTATTTCAAAAGTCCATGCAATTCAATTCATTTCCACTCATTCCGGAATGCGCTTACGATTTCTATTGCTTCTTAGAAAGGGAACTCACGAGTTATGGATCAGTAAAGAGTGAAATGGATTGCTTAATGGTGATTATTATCCTGAAAGAAAATTGATAACTATAACAAAATAAAGCTCTAATAAATAAATTATACTTCCGGCCAGGGGGCATTAGAAACAGCAACAGCAAATAAATTATTTATTTAAAAGTTGGGAAAACAATATCTGAGTGATAAGCATTGCATCTCTTGTCTGATTCACAGGTTCAATTACACAAAAACTGCGGGTACTTTTCCAATCTGCTGTTTACCTGAAAATCGTAGCAGAAAATATTACTCAGACTCAAGAAGCCATTAAAGTACTGGGTGATGAGGCGTCTGCAAATCCCGTATATGAAGCACGATAAGTGTAAACTAACTCGACGAAGTCCATTCTAATACATATTTTTCAAATAATGTTAACTTTTTTTCAATTCCTACTATTAGTTCACACTCTCCCTATATTTATAAATCTTGTTTAAATTTTCAATCGTTAATAAAATACTTTTTATTCATCCACTCAAGTTCAAATACATTTTTTTAAACTTGTAGTGGGTGACACTTGATGTTAATACAGTTTTTTCAAATATTAATTCATTCATTAAATTTAATTAATTAATTTTAGTTTTATATGAGAGCCATTTCAATAGGAAGAGACCTAGAGCGTCTCTTGCTCTTGAATGGTAATTTCCCTCTTCTTAACGTGTAAACGGTAGCACTGCGGTAGCGCAAGCTTCTCCCGTCTTGTAGGTTGCGGGATCGAATCCCACCTGATAAACTTTTTCTCTCTCTTCCCCCCCCCCCTCCTAATCTCGCACAGTAGGCAAGGTTCGGGAAGGCAATACTTTTTTTCAATTCCTACTATTAGTTCACACTCTCCCTATATTCAATTCCTACTATTAGTTCACACTCAAATTTTTCTTTGTTGACCTAAGTAGGAATTGACTTTAAATTTTTTTTTATATATATATTACTTGTTTTTTAAGAATAATGCCAGAGTACATCAAATACGTCCTATAAACTGTTGATAAACACCTTCCTATAAACGTTGTTATTCCGTTGTCCTATAAACACCTTCATGAATTCGTCCTATGTCGTATGTAGATAAAGTACAGGGTGTCCGGGATAAAGGTATCCAAAAGTCATGACTTATTTTATGGAACTACCCACTAGAATTTTTAAAAAATGTATTTAAATAGAAAGAACATCTCACCAAGCTTCAATATCAATCATTGATTTCTATCATCTATATATATAAAACAGTTCCGTAACTGACTCACTGACTGACATACAACGCACAGACCAAACCGCTGGACCTAAAGGGCTGACATTTTGCATGACGATTCTTCTTATAGTGTAGGGGTGCTCTAAGAGAGATTTTTGAAAAATTCTTCTTAGATATTTTTAAATTAAATTTTTAAGTTGTTTTAGTAACTTTTTTTAAGTTTGCATTTAAAATAATAATTTGAGGGTTATAAAATTTATATCACGAGAAAAATCCTAAAAATTCCTTTAAAATGAGATCTTTTTCGAATCTTTACCTCCATTTTCTGATTTTTGGTGAATTTTTAAAGATTCATTTTTAGAATTTAATTTATTAAATGCCGATCACGTGATTTCTTTTTCTGGTACTTTAAATAAATTTATCGTCACGTGCATAACAACTAAATAGACAAAAAAATATTTTTGTTCTTGCTCATGCGGCAGACGATTGGACATTATTTTGTCTATAAAAATATCTCTTACGATTTCTTTATAAATATATTTTTTTTCTTACATCAATTGAATATATTGATCGTCGTATTTATTATAAATATATATATATATACATATATATATTTATTTATTTTTTGGCATTAATTGCATACAGCGACCGTTGTATTTAATTTGAATGTACTCCGTAGCGAAGTGCGGGTTTTCAGCTAGAAGTATTTCAGCTAGTAGTAGTATTTCAGCTAGTAGTACCATAGATTTCGATGTGTGCACCTTTTGTATCATGACTAACGTCTAAATGGTCATCCAGTTATCTCCAAGTGTTTCGTAGCATATCGGGCGTTATTAGACTTTTTTTGCTTGGGGACTCCTTAAATCCGTTGTGTATAAACAAAAATCTGAAACTGTGGATGAGCTGAAAAAGCATATCATTCAAGCAATTCGCGTAGTAACTCCTGATATGCTACGAAACCCTTGGAGAGAACTGGATTACCATTTAGACGTTTGTCGTTCTACAAAAGGTGAACACATCGAAATCTATGATACTATGATCGAAATCTATGATTGATATTAAAACTTGGTGAGATGTTCTTTCTATTTAAATATATTTTTAATAAATTCTAATGGATAGTTCCATAAAATAAGTCATGAATTTTGGATAACTTTAGCCCGGACACCCTGTACTACACCTACCAATTTTATTCTTTAGCATCTTTTTTCCACAGAACATAATTTTTTTAATTTCGATTCGAAAAATTCTAAATCACCTTCAAACGAGAACGTGGAGCATCTGGGAAAACGAAGAAAACAACTCATGATGTTGTTATGCCCTTCCCCCGTCAAAAAAAAAAGAAAAAAAAAAAAGAAAGAAAGAAAGAAACTCACAGCTCGAAAGCTAGAATGAAGGGGAAAGGATCAATAGGAAATTGGAAAGTATAATCACCACTTGTTCAGAAGTTATTATTGGCCATTCTTTTTTGGACTTCACTGAACAAACAACGTACTACATGATGAATTCAATAACTTAAAATCAACGTAATAAGCTCATTTCAGGAAAGCATCCAGACGAAGTAGCTAGCATACCCTGCTTTTAGAGTAGGTAATTTACTTAACACGGCAAAGCGTGTTAATGTCTGCGACTTTCAACTGCGTCATGTGATTCTCCTCAATCCATGGGAAAGAGTAGCATACAGACAAACAAGCCCCCCCCCCCTTGTCTCTTCGTAATACTCTATTAATACTACCGCCAGATAGAGTCAACGGGGAATTACTAAACCTCTAGATTCTATTCATAGTGATGACTCTATGGTTTAACAGTTACTTAACTCGAAGGAAACCAAAACACTACTATATAATAATTACAAGTTAAAAAGACTTTCTATATACCATGTTTTTAAATTTTCTTTTGAATCATATAAACTTGACAATTCTGTGTTTTAATAAATACTTTTTTTTAAATTTTTTGATGAATTATCAATGAATTTCGCAGAGAAAATACCGCAAATAGCATGTGGACATAAATAAAAATTATCCCATTGTAATGAAATTGTAATATGCTTGGTTAACTATTACGTTAATAGATGGCGCCTGTAGCGCAGTTACTTTTGGCTCCAGGCGCTACTCGTATTTTTACGTAAGGATTTTAAAATATGGAATAAAGATGGCTAAAAGTATTAAAATAATGCATTGTCATCGTGTTCTGAGCTATTCTAAAAGTTTCAAATGTCTAGCTAGTCGGGAAGTTAGTTAAAAATCGATTGCAAGATTTGTACCAGACAAACACACACACAAACAAGAAAGCAAGTTAATAAAAACATGGTAAAAATACGTTGTCTTTCGTCGGAAGAAGTTCTTCTCCCCACTGTTGTTGATTAATTTCTAGTTTCACTATTTTCTCAACTGCCAGTTTTCCTATGTGCCTGATCTGTGGGAAGATAACCTATTTTCTTCACTTAACTGACATGTAGGAGGTTACGGATCAATGGCGAAAAGGAAAAAATGATAAATTTAACGACAAACCGAGGCTTATCGCTTGACTTGAGCTCACGAAACTTAAGTTCAAACTTATTGCAAATGAATTTGGCTTACAAAATTTATCCTGCGTGGAGCTAACACCCGTTATCATCTAATATAAAAATCGATATCACCTGCCACACATGCTATAACTTTTCCTCCTTAATTTTTACTGTAATCAATTCTTGACTGGTTTTGCTAGCTGCGGCGTATGTTATCTATCAAGGTTTGATACGAGCTGCGTCATTCACTTGCAGGGAAACTCATACTCTCTATCTTCTCGAATCCTTCAAATTTTTCGTGCAAACGGCACTTTTATCGTTACACATTTCGAGGTAGGTATAGAAAAATAAATCAGCAGACTTCAAAAGACAGATGAGAAAATTAAAATGTTGGTTTACAAACAGCAAAAAAATGAAATGAATACCTTGCAATCCTTCATATGTAGGGGAAAATCTTGTACCTAGGACCATCCTGTACTATGTCGTATAAAGCTAGGGCCACCATGCTTTATACGACAGCATGGTGGCCCTAGCTTTATACGACATTATTATTTCGTATTATAATGTCGAAATACGAAACATTATTTATTATTTTTCAGCATTTTTACTCATTGGAGTGAGTGACAAGTGTTTCAAATCATAACAGCCATTTTTGATGAAAGCAAGAAGAAGCTACAGTTAAATGGAAAAGAAAGTCTTGATTTCATGATCAAAACTAAATTTTTTCACTTCAATTTGAAATCTTATTTTGTGAAGGTAAGTGCAAACTTATGTTTTAATGTATAGCAGATAATTTTTGTAATCATTAAAGGAAAAAAATGATATAAAAACAAAGTTTGGTTTCTGTAGGTCTTTGGCTATGGAAGCCATTTTGCCAAAAACAGCAACATCTTGTACCTAGGGCCATAATCTTGTCTTCTACCTAGGACCATGGCCTCTGGTACAAAAGAGGTGGACGAAAACTTGGCAAGTGTAGAATTCTCACTGATACCCCCGAGAAAAATGAAATTCAAGCACGAATATTGAAAAAAGTAATTGTTAAAAGAAAGGTTACCAAATATGTGTTTGAAACAGAAAATTCATGTGGGATCATTAAGACGATGGGGAAAAACATGCAAGTGATGAAATAATAAGCATTTCTTCCTTTAAGACATTGCCTACAATTAACATTTCTTCCATACGAAGATTTTATAAGTTGTGCATGAAAGAAATAATGGATACAAATTGGGTTTTTTTTTTTATTGTAAACAACAAGTTCAGTTTTTGGAAATAACTGGCCCTAGGTACAATAGTGTTATTGTACCTAGGGCCATTTGTAATTTTTTTTTAAATTTTCAATATCATTTACAAATTTTTTTTTCTGCACTTGATGCGATTTTTATTTAAAGAGAATAAAGCACGCAATGCATACAAACTATTTTTATTATTGTTTTAGTTACAAGTAAAGATACTGCCATTTGAAAATAGCCGGCCCTAGGTACAAGGGTTTCCCCTATACTCCTCTCTCTCTTCAGTCTGCAAACCTTTGCTTAAACTTATATTTTGTTGTTTTTTTATCTCTTATGAACATATTAATAAGGAAATATATTGATAGTTTTGTGCTTCAAAAAGGAAATTGGAGTCAGAAGAATATCTGTCCTTTTAAATTTTCTGTTTTACGTATTTCACTATAATTATCTCCCATTTTGAAGTATCAGTTATCTACTTCAGTGGAAAAGTACCCTTTTCAGATTCTCTTTGTATTACTCTTAAACACTCAATCAACTTTAAGCTAATTAGTAAATGTTATCCGAGTGATCACGACTGCTTCACTTGTCTTTCTAAAACATACACTTATCTCTGCTCTAATTAAACGTGTTACAATTCCAGCAATTATTGTTAACTTAAAAATCTAACGTGTTGTGCGCATTATTACACTTAATGAGGAACAACTTTACATCTTAAGAGCCCCGGGAGAACTTATGTTCCATTCCAGAACGTCGGTGATTGAAGCAAAGCAAAATCAATTTCTAAAAATTTGCATTAGTTTTAGAATATATATTAGAAAGGGAGCGGGGTGTAATAACTTCGATTAACTAAATTACAAATCAATGTTATTATGTAGTAGCATTAATATTTGAGATTTTAGAAAAGTGTTTCTTCTGTAGCAATCGTATAATCAGTGCGTCTCTTGATAAACAGGCTTAAATACGATAGATCAAAGCTAAATAATTCGGATTATAATATAATTTTACTCAGTGTAAAACAAATTAACGACTGAAAATGTCACTTATTAATTTTTAACTTCTATTTAAAATTTCCACGTATTACGATCATGATTTAATTCATCATGCATTCTAAAACGCATAAAAATCAAACAATATAATATTTAGAATATTGGATTTAGATTTCAAAATTTGTTGCTTTTTCCGTTTCTTTTTTTTTAATCTATATAATATAAAACAGTTCCGTAACTGACTCACTGACTGACTGACATACAACGCACAGACAAACCGCTGGAGCTAAAGGGCTGAAATTTTGTATGGCGATTCTTATTGTGTAGGGATGCACTAAGAGAGATTTTTGAAAAATTCATCTTAGATTTTTTAAAATTAAATTTTTAAGCTGTTTTAGTAACTTTTTTTAAGTTTACATTTAAAATAATAATTTGAGGGTTATAAAATTTATATCACGAGAAAGATCCTAAAAATTCCTTCAAAATGAAATCTTTTTCGAATTTTTACCTCCATTTTCTGATTTTTGGAGAATTTTTAAAGATTAATTTTTAGAATTTAATTTATTAAATTCTGATCACGTGATTTCTTTTTCTGGTACTTTAAATAAATTTATCGTCACGTGCATAACAACTAAATACAGACAAAACAATATTTTTTTTCTTGCTAATGCGGCAGACGATTGGACATTATTTTGTCTATAAAAATATCCCTTACGATTTTTTTATAAATATATATATTTTTTTCTACATCAATTGTACACATCGATCGTCGTATTTATTATAAATTTATTTCTTTTGGCATTAATTGCATACATTGACCGTTGTATTTAATTTGAATGTACTCCGTAGCGAAGTGCGGGTTTTCAGCCAGTCTAAAATAAATAAAATACTGTTAGAAGGATTAATAAAACTGCATGGATGTTCCGTGAATAGAACATCAGCCTTGAAGAGTGAAAGTTCTGGTTTCGATCCCCTCTACAATACGTTTTTAATAATTGGGGGGAAAAAGGGATTAATGAGCCCGGTAGGGGAAATGGGGTCATTATACAGCATATCGAAACCAAATTTCAAGTAGAAAATGGTCAACTTAGGACCGCATACGAATTTAAGCATTTACACATAAGTATTACAGTAACTATATGAGAGCGTGTGTTTGGAATAAATCAAAATTGTCAGATACGCTGCTTTGCAAACTAAGCAGCCAAAAATGTCTGGATGATCTTATACTCGGATATACGGACCATTTTACATTAACGAAAGAACATAAATACTAACAACTTGAATGTTCTTTACAGTGATGAAAAATCATCAAAAAGAGATAAGGATTGGTTTGGATCGCTACGGTCGACTTTTTGCTACCGGGACCAACAAAGCTGATTCTGAACGGATACAAACATCCATGCCAACAGTGGGACTCGAACCCACAGTATGTGAACCGAATTCCGGCGCCCTAGCCATTTGGCCATGAATGACGAAAGAGATAAGAAAGAAGCATGGTGGTTAGAACCCACATGTATGGTTATTCAAGCAGATATCTCTGAGCTGTATGTGCTCTGGTCACACAACTGTTACCCGCAATATCATGATGTAGAGCAGGGGTGGTCAGACTTTTCCAGGGTATGGGCTACTTCTAATTTTTTCAAGGTGTTGCGGTCCACCCGGTGACGTAGGTGTGGTGAGCTAAAAAAACGGTCTACAATACTTATTATAACTTAATAATAAATATGGAATATGTACTTACCTACATAACTACAAGAAAAAAAACTTACTCCGTAAAAAAATAAAACCGTTTTTAAAGCAAATCGCGTCGGTGTTCCATAAAATATGTTTCTTTTAGTATGCGCGTCTTAGGTCTTAGTAAAGGTGGTCACCCCAAAATGTCTTGGCGGTCCACCGGTCGATCACGATCGACTTAATGCCCACCCCTGATGTAGAGCCATCGAGCCCCAAAACAAACAACTACCGGAGAAATCTGTAGCGTGTTAGAAACTGTGAGTCAGCTTTAGCAAAAATTTGTCGTTCAACTGTCGAAACAGAGATCAAGAATAGAACCAACTATCCTTCTTGCTCAATGAATATAAATATTTGCTTTGCCGTCTTCCTTCTGGTTTCTGTGTTGCTTTTTTACACGTCTTCCAACTAACTTTCCGACAAAAGCTAGAGTGGTGTAATCAATACAGTAATTGGATTGTGGATGGATAAAATAGGGTTCAATAGAGCGATGAGACTTGTTATTTGATTTACTAATCCACGGCCGCATCTTGACCTAGTAGATGCCGGGTAAACAGTTTATAATAAAGGACCTTTTATTGTCAGTAAAATTTGGTGGAGGCACCTCGATAGTCAGGGGATGTTTATCATTGGCTGGATATTTTGGACAATTTCCCTCTTCACTCACTGTAGCAACAGTTTAGACAAGATATTTTCTCGCTTCAGCATGAGAATTCATCTATTTTCAATGCAGAGTTCCAAGCTTCGTAGTTTGAAAACATGTTGAAAATAGAGTTTAACTTGTCTACCCAAAGCCCTGTCCTTTATCATCTGTAAACATCTTATCGATGAGCTGGACATCGCTTGCGTAGTTTACACTTTCAATCAACATCAATTCGACATAGTGTGCCATGCCACAGACGTATTGAAATCGAATTCTAGATGTAGTTTATTAACACTTAGGCCATCCGCCCGCGGGTCGTCCCATTCTCGAAGTGGTTTCGGCTCGAACTCGAAGCGAGATGTGCGTCCAGTATGAAGTCCAACCGCACTCGAAGTGGTTTCGTCGCAAACTCGAAGCTGCATGACGAGTCCCTATTTTTCTCAGTAGGTTGAATGTCTTCAACGTGCAAAGTACAAAACTTCTTGTTTTTATTTGTTTAAAATGAGCAGCACCAGTGATGAGGAGGACATTCTTATGTTATATAGGGCAGTGTCTCGCAGCATGTCACATCTCAACTCTTGCAGATTTTACTTCTTGTTTGGCGAGGAGTGGTAAAACATTGCATAATTCAACATGGCGTTCAACGAGCATTCTTACAGCTTGTGGAATAAAATGCTCTCAGATTACGCAAAGTCTTTAGATACGGTATCTAAACAAAGGTATATCGCTAAATTAAACATTCAGGTACAGCCCGGAAAGGTTTATTCAGTATGTGACCCGTATTTATTGACAGAGGAAGACTGGAGTTACGATACAAGACGCTGGCCCGAAGTAACTTATCCTGATATCTATACATCTCAACATAATAATAATCATTCTCATTATATTCTCTTGAACCTTGCGAAATATTAAAAAAAAGTGTTAAAATACCTGTTACATATAACTAATATGAGGAATTTTCTAAATAAACTTAAATTATTTAACTCAAAATGAAGGTATCGTCCGAAAACACATGCAAACGCATAGGAAAGGCTTCTGTTTTCTGCCATCCGATAATCACGTGATCTGTAGTAGACGAAAACTGACGTAGCCAGTGACGTTGCGACGTTGCGAAGTTTCGCCTTATTGCACGGTAAGATAAAAAGATAAAAAGAAGGTTTCGGAGGAGAGTACAAGTACATCCGTACTTGGAACGGAATTTTCCCCATCGGCTGTTTGTTGCGTCATATTAATTACAAGAAAGTGATGCAAAATTTTTAGCATTCTGTAGAATGTCAAAAAAATTTCAGTTTGGTATATTATTTTAATGTTATAAAATTACAAATTTATTTGTTAATTATAAAATTATTTGAAATTTCGTTTTCAACCGGAGTTATAAATGCATATAATTTTTAAGATACAAAAGTTTGTGCTAAGCTCTTGTGTTTGTGTGGGTGAGACGGTGGGACCCAGGTATCAATCACCACGACAAAGTCCAGGCTTTGACACTTTTCCATCAAAACTAAAAACATAATTTTTATGTTTACTGACTTGAAAAATTAAATATATTGAATTTCGCTCTGCGTTTTGTATTCTATTATTATTATTTTTTATGTATTTAATCAGAATAGATTTCGTGAAATTGTAATAAGATTTTTTAATGAATTATTGCAATAAGCTTTTGTAATGTAATAAAGAAATACTGTAATGTAATAATTTTTTTAACTAAACTGTGTAACATTAATAAAGTTTGCAATTAAATAAATTACCTGTCAAGTTGACTTCTCGTGCAACTTCATCCCATGCTTTTTCTGTACAATCTTTTCTAGAATATTCTCCGAGCGTGTGGTCATAAAGCTCCGGGAGTTTTTCCATTTCTCCTACAAATTTAATGTTGAACACTTCCGTTGATAATCGAAAATTCCGCGCGTCACGCTCGATTTTTCCCGTTCCAAACAGTTCGAGTGGAACGAGTACGAATAGAGACCGCTTGATGGATGCGACATCGATATTCAATATTAAAACATCGATGCTAATAAAACATCGCCCAAAAACCATCGATGTTTTTAAACATCGATGTTTTAGAACATCCATTTTTTAAAAGTGGTTTAGTAACCTTTAACATTAATGTTACTTCGGTTAGACGTCGAGGGGGGGAGGGGGGATTTAATTTTACTCTCTGACTGGGCTGACACAAATGACAAAAACTTGGTTGCTTTGGGCTACATTGATGACTCAAAATTCTCGTTGTAAATATCGCCATGTTTTGCCTTCAAATGTCCAGATAAATTCGTGGTATTGCCAGAAGTTCTGAGGGACTTCAGGCAAATATTGCATTTCGCCAATTTGTCAGAGGTTTTGCAAAAATATTTCCAAACGGTACTTTTGGGAGGCATCTTACTAATAATATTAACGTCAAATTATATAAAACAGAACAAAACAAAAACTTAAATGGCTGCCCTCGTGTATATACAATTTATAAAATAAAACCCCATGGAAGGTTCTGGAGTGTCAGGAACATTCCAAGTGCTCTGATTGGTTCATTGGTTGTCGATTGCCATTTGTCTGTTTGCTAAGGAATCGTTCCCTCTTTTGTATTCGTCCTTTTCAGAATTCCGACTTACATTTACTGAGTGTGAAAATTATGCTACGTGGTAAATTTTTCTATTATGGTACTTTTCATTAAAAAAAAAATATCGAGACAACGTAAAACATCGAGCAAAAAACATCGATGTTAAAAAAACATCGGCTTCAATAAATCGATGTTTAAAACATCGATGTCTTTATCAAAACATCGATGTTTTGAAAACATCGAAATCGATGTCGCATCCCTAGATCGCTTCGACTTCGAGCCGATTGTAGAGCCCCATTCAATTACGTAGGAAGTTGAGTGGTGGGAGAAATCGCTTCGAGTTCGAGCCGAGTACGAGACGACCCGAGTGCGGATGGCCTTACAGTAGATCATACGAGAATGACATCAGCAATAATTACACTAAACGGAAATGTTAACTACAAATGAAGCCGAGATAGACTTATATTACGGAACCTTATATTACGAGACTTATATTACGAGACTTATATTACGGAGACTTATATTACGAGATAGACTTATATTATTTACAAATGAATCTTAATTTTTGACAACAAAGAAGAGATTTATACAAGTAAAATCCATTCTTTTTGGGGAAAAATTTAAAGTATAACAATCTATTTCATGTAAAATTTCGAATATCCAGACTTTTAGTGTGTATGGTTTCATATATAGAAAAAAAAGGTTAATATTTAATATACAGCATTAAAAATCAGCACAAAATCATTTTTGAATATCACAACTCAATGACGAAATAATACTACTTCAATAATACTTTTACATAGCGAAAATACTCCATTTGCAAAACTTTTATCATGTCATAAACACTCCTATGAAGAGGGAAATGATATTTTAAATAGTTCGATTTCACTTAAGAACTCACTCCAAATATACCATCTATCAGATATCCAGGACATTTCAATTAAAGCTTTCCAATGAATTGATTTTACTTTAACTAGTAATTTGAAAGTTTCTCAAATGGAAATTGCATTATAGATTAAAGTAAAGTAATACAGTTTGATTTGTTTGAATTCGTTTACTGTTAACTGTGAACGGGAGTTTGAAAAGTGTTTTTCGCAAATCTCTAAATAATAGCGACGCGATTTAATGTTCTCTAATCTTAGTCAGATTTTCGAACACTTTCCCTTGTACTTAATGATTAGTAGTTATAAAGTAATTTTATTTCGAAATTCAGAGGCTGCTGTATTTTCGTCTCTGAATGGTGATAAAAATAATTTTAGTTATCAAAGTCCGTTTGGTATTCTAAACAATACTGAAAAATTCAGTTTAAAGAGATCCAGTTTCATTTTCCTTTTATCGCATTACACAAAGCAATTTCAAATTCTAAAGCCAGTTCACTGTACAAGTGAAATTTGAAAAGTTATGCATAAAGCTATAGGTTATGTAATACTTTCTTTCAGATAAAAAAAAACAAAGTAGCACCTTACAATTTGCTCTGAATTTCATAACCACAATAATTGTTCTGTTTTTTGAGATAACTCAAAATGTTCTTTTCTCGTTGCTATAAGGAGGAATCAATTTCTGGAGGATTCAAAAAAAATCTGAAATTTAACCATATTTTGATGTGAGAAATGGAAAATAAAATAATTTTGTGTTCATTCAAATTGCGTTTTCTCTCGAACGACAACCAACTAATTTCCTTAAGAACCACAGCTGACTCATAACCATTTAGAGCGGAAATATAATTTTCAGTTTAATTCAATTATGAATTTAAAAAAAATATTTTGTATCAATATATTTCGTTTTTTAAACAGGTTTTGATGAGTAAAAATTGCAATATTTTCTATTTTATAATTCCTTAGAGAATAATATTTAACATTCTTGCCAGAAAACATCATCGTGATTTCCAAAAAATATTTTTAGCCACTGAAATAAAATCGTGTTGCCAAAATTTATAAAAATATTTTTAAAAGCTCTTTTTTTAAGCTGAATAATATTTCAATGCGTGCTATTAAAACATAACATTGCGTGGTATAACCAATAATTATTATTAATTATATGAATTATTTAATGACTGAAAAAATTTATTTACAATAGCTTTATAAAAAAAATTTTTAATAATTTAATTTTTTTAAATAAATTGAAAAATTGCTTTTTAAGGTTGTATTATTTTTTTAATCTATTTCAAAAACAAAGTTTTATATTTTAGCAAAATCTCTCAGTAATGATGTTATTACAATGAGACTAAAAAATACATGTCCAACTCAACAGGATTTTTTCAGAAGCAGATGTGAATAGTATTTGAGATTTATGAAAATTCCATTTCATGCCTTTCATTTTTACATGAGTTGTAATAGGCAACTAACAAGAGAAAAAAGTCTATCAATTTATTTTTAACTGCTGTGAGGTAATGAAAGAGATTTAGTTGGTTGAAAAGTGATCTTTCTGATTTCCTAAGTACGTTAAAAATCTTACTCTTTATCAAATATACGTTTTAAAGTTTCCATTTCTCTCACTGCACTAATTCCTACTTTTCATCGTTCATAATACTTTTTATCTCGAATCGATATTATAACCCCTGAACTACGCACAGGCCCTGATTTTCCATAAGGCCTCCGAATGTTGGGGGCCCCCAAAATTTTTATTTTAAAAGAAAAAAAAATTACAATTCAATTTCTTTTTAATTTTACCTTTTTCAATAGCAATTTTTTTATATATCCTTTCAAATTTGATTGATTGGTTCATCATATATATATAGTTACATGTTTAGTTCATCATATGTATGTTATAGTGTATATAAGGGATTAATAAATTTTTCTGGTTGCATCGTATTGGTGTTTTAATGATGAAGTGAATATGTTGTATTGCTTTTTGTTATTTGATAATATTCTAGGCTTCTACGCTTCAAATAGCCAATTCTTGGTAAAATGGTACTTTCATAATGATTCATGATTACTTTTTTTGTGCGTCAATTTTGGAAATGTTACCCCCACACCAGTGTTAGCCCCCCTTCCCCATCCCGAGTTGTGCCTATAGTCAAGAATTTTCTAAATCGGGCCCTGACTACACACTTAGCCTTTGATTAACCTTATATTCTCCCCTCTACGAGACTCCAAGAGGCTACATACCTCAGTAGAAAACTGAATTATATTTCAATGCTGAAAATTACTTAAGTTACTCAATTTCCATAGGGCGCTACTGTAACGACCTTTGCACTCATTCCTAGTTTTCTTCTCATTAAAAATTAACAAGTCAAAACCAAAACTGTACCTTCCATCTTCAACGCAAGTGTGTTGTCATTGTTTGCCAATGCGAAGCACTTGTTAATTTAGACATACGCACATAAACCACGAGAATCATTGACTCACAATCCTTGTATAGGTCAACCAACACCCCCCCCCCCCCTGGTGCCACCTCCATTTCCACCGAGCACCCCCAAGAGCGGATTTCGTACCTTTTGATTCCTCTGCGAGAATCATACCTTCTCCCACCCTCTCTGACCTCATCGAAGGACTTTCCGGTCTACTGATTTAACGTGTCCATATCCGACCTAGACACTTAGGTATTTGATGATGTTCGTCGGGATTCGAACAGAACACCGAGCAGTTCCAAGCCCTACAATCAGGCTACTTCGAGTCTTCAACTCAAATCTTACAATTTAAGTATTGATATAATTTTAATACATACTTTAATTATCGGATTACCTGCGTATAACAGCTAAGTACGTCAAATTATATTTAGTTGAGAGATTTTAGAACCATACTTGGCGAAATTTTGCAACGACCACGTCACATTCCTCTCCTCTCCTCAAAAAATAATATTTTCATCGCCGTAATTTTTTCTATCGTTAAAATCAAACTATATTCGTGGCAAGAATCGAACCCACAATTTTCGATATTATGGATCCATATCCTAACTTCTAAACCAGTAGTGAGCAAACTTTTTTCGACCGCGACACATTTCCTTTAAATAAAAAAAACCTCCACACCCCAATGAAAATCTTTTCGTAGAAACACAAATTTCAAAAAAATATTAGGAAAATGTCAACAACAAAAAAATAGACAAAAAGGAAACTGTACATTTTCAGTATATTATATAGTACATTTTCAGTATATATATATGTGTATATATATATATATATGAAACAATAACCTTTTATAACCATTAAAGGAAACGTCTATTCAAAATTCTTTTATATTATCGCAATATAATAACGCCCTTCAACCAGAATTTGACCTAGGAATAACCAAAATAATCTATTTGTTTTTCCCCTAAAGCCACGCGCAGATAGAATTATATAACGAAGAATGTTCCACAGACTTCCAGCGACGATCACCCCATATGGCGTAGGTCAGGTACGTGAACTGTCCAATCAGAAGTTCATTCTCACTCGCACTCAGGCTATATATATATATATATATATATATATATATATATATATATATATATATATATATATATATATATATATATATATATATATATATATATATATATATATATATATATATATATATATATATATATATATATATATATATTGATTGTTTAAAAGTACTTATAGTTAATTCTTTCGCCCCTAGATGTCAGTCCAATGTAATCGTAATTTTGAATAGTTTTGTATTCATAGATTGGCAACTCCTGGTAATGTTTTGTCTTTCTGTAGAATTAGTTTTGATTCGAAATAAGACGGTTGTGTTCTGTTCAGCTTCGTGGTAAGATGAGCATTGCGATGCTGTTCTGATTTCTGTCTATATGTGTGAATAAATACTAGTACCTTGTCTTTGTGTCGTCAAGTGCCAGATGATTATTTACAGCCGTTGTTTTTATTTTTCGTGAACTTTTATCCGAGGATATGAACACTAGCTCCCGCCATGTCATATATATATATATATATATATATATATATATATATATATATATATATATATATATATATATATATATGATATATATATATGATATATATATATATGTATATATATATATATACATATATATATATATATACATATATATATATATATATATCATATATATATAATATATATATATATATATATATATATATATTTTGCATAACATTAAAAAAATGTTTTCCTTACCATATGCACTTGTTTTTTTGTAAAACTGTTTGACACCTTATTTAACAGTGTCATATCATTTTTTAACATATAAAAAAAAAATTAAAATATCTAATTTTAGAAAACTAAAGCTTTTTTTTTTAAATAAATGATTCAATATGACATATATTTACTTCAAACTATCCTCGACCCCTCCAGTTTTTTTCATGACCCCCCCAGGGAGACGCGACCAACAGTTTGCGCATCTCTGCTCTAAACCACCAGATCGTACCGTTAATCACACGTACAACTCCAATGGAAGATTCTGCTTTATTCCTTATAACGTGAAACTCAGTTATATTTAAAATCAGTCATAATATGCTCTTCGTCAAGCCGGTTACGTTAAAAGCGATGAGAAATATAATGCACATCACGGCTATAACTTCCAATTATTCTTACGCGACTGTATAACACGATTCCAGTTCCGCAATCCTTAACATTTTAATGCCTCCATCACTTCGAATGACACGCCAATTTTTCACATCTATTTTCAATCCGTCACACTTAGCAGAGTTCTTAAAAATGGCCGCAGAATTTTTGCCATTTTTGCCTCGGAATCTATCTGCATAATGATTCTTTTCAGACCGGGTAACTCTCGAAGAGTTTGATGGATTGCCGGCGTCAAAGGACTGAAAAGCCTCTTAAGGTAATGTAAGGGCCCGAGAACCAATATTAATTGGTAATTTGCATTCATGGCTCCTTAATTTTTTTTTTTTCGTGTTTCGGCGATACTGCAATTATAAAGAGCATATTTTAACTTCAATATATACCGCGGTTCAGTAGCTTATGCAAAATGAGTATTCTCGTAAGAAAGCCTCTTATTCTTGTTATTTTTCTATTCTCGCATTTCTCATGTAATTCATAATTAGATAATTTCTGCAGATTTACTACAAGCTTGAAGCACATACTCTGCATGGATTACAGAATAGATTTCAAAAATAAAATCTTCTGGAAACCAAAATAAACGTTCTGTAAAAAATAATTTATGTTGAGGAGAAAACAAGTCGAATAACTCAACACGGTGTTTAATCACTGTGTTTAGGCGTAACAATTACTCGGCTGAAAATTGATGGGGATTTTCCAGTTCCTTTTAAAGCTATAAAAGAAAATACCACAGCTCAGTTAATGAAAATACAAGTTTTATTAAAGAACATTATTCACACTGAGGACATAGTTCTTGATTCTTGTGTACACAAGCTAAAAATAAAAAAAAGATTACTCGATCTTATAAGATTAATCGCAAGAGGACAAACCCTTTTTCATTGGTAGTTAGATTACTTTCTAGTATCATTAGTAATTTGAGAACTTTTCTGTAACCTCGAGGGCTCCAGCTGTCAGGTTTAGAGTTGAATATCAGACCACAGGCAATTCGTACTAACTGGTTACGTCATTGCTTTTATTACAGTGCCTATACCAAGCTCAAAGTATTATTAAAACTATCAAAAAAAGTTTTTCATGGAGCACATTTTATGACAACTCTGTTTGTAGGTTATTTCTTATTCGCTCAACTCTTCTTAATTCACATTTTTCATTCTCAGCCACCAATATTAATATACCAGCAATGCCCTTTTCTTGCATAAGCACCATCTAGGACAGGGGTTCTCAACCTTTCAGACTCTGTGCCCCCCCCCTTTAAACACTGATGTGAGGTCACGCCTCCCCCCCCCCCCCACCACCATCATATGTGGTACACAATACAAGTATTACAAACGGAATTTGAAACTAAAGGTGGTTATTAAATGAAAATATAGAATAGATAATTTCATACACAAAATTTAATATTACTACATATATCTTAATTTAGAACATATTATTATTATTACAACATATGAAATCAAAGAATTAAAGTATTACAGATGAAATATATTTTAGGTAATCAAGGATCTAGGTGAGGTTGTTTTACTCTTAAATTACAGTTAGTTTTACTTTTTTTTTAAACTCACACCTCCCTTGAAATTGTGCGCCTCCCAGGTTGAGAACCGCTGATCTAGGATATCTCATAAAAAATGTCCAACATTACTCAGCTTCAGTTAGGTAAGACTAACGTAGAGGTAGACTAACATAGACCGACTTGGGGCTTCAAATAATAACACAACAGTACCGCAACTTGCGGTACTAAGAAACTGAGCTTTAAATGCCGAGCTCCAAATAAAATGTAAATGGTTCTGTTAGTTATTTACCTTGTGAATCCTCTAACGGTCCAGGCACACTATAAAGTAAGAGGCATAAATATAAATAATTCCTTTTTATTCTACGTAGAGGTAGACTAACATAGACCGACTTGGGGCTTCAAATAATAACACAACAGTACCGCAACTTGCGGTACTAAGAAACTGAGCTTTAAATGCCGAGCTCCAAATAAAATGTAAATGGTTCTGTTAGTTATTTACCCTGTGAATCCTCTAACGGTCCAGGCACACTATAAAGTAAGAGGCATAAATATAAATAATTCATTTTTAATTCTACGTAGAGGTAGACTAACATAGACCGACTTGGGGCTTCAAATAATAACACAACAGTACCGTAACTTGCGGTACTAAGAAACTGAACTTTAAATGCCGAGCTCCAAATAAAATGTAAATGGTTCTGTTTCTTATTTACCCTGTGAATCCTCTAACGGTCCAGGCACACTATAAAGTAAGAGGCATAAATATAAATAATTCCTTTTTATTCTACGTAGAGGTAGACTAACATAGACCGACTTGGGGCTTCAAATAATAACACAACAGTACCGCAACTTGCGGTACTAAGAAACTGAACTTTAAATGCCGAGCTCCAAATAAAATGTAAATGGTTCTGTTTGTTATTTACCCTGTGAATCCTCTAACGGTCCAGGCACACTATAAAGTAAGAGGCATAAATATAAATAATTCCTTTTTATTCTACGTAGAGGTAGACTAACATAGACCGACTTGGGGCTTCAAATAATAACGCAACAGTATCGCAACTTGCGGTACTAAGAAACTGAACTTTAAAGTCGTAACGAACCCTTTCAGGCAGAATATACGTTCACTAGCAATACCCGTAACCATCGGGCTCCGAACTAACTATCGAAATCGTGCAGCCACCTAGGCTAAATACTAATACGTGCTCTGTCAGTTAAATGCCGCTATCACCTTCAATCTAACTTTTCTCGACTCTTCCGTATCTCTACTAATAGCGCAACGTACTACAGTACAAATCTCCACTCCCTTCTTGGGCTCTTGCCAACTCAGCGTGTGTCACTTAAATAGACCAGACACCTGCTCCGAACTAACTTCGACTGGCCTGCACTGCGCAGCTACCAGAAATTTGCATCTGAGCAACGCGCGAACCCTACACATAGATCGACGACATCTGGACTGTCTAACCTATAAAAACGTCTTAAGTGCTCGCTGAATATGAAATCTTTTCAACTGGACTTTGGCCCCTGTCGGTATAGCAATCTGTGGAGCTATTTATACGGCAAGTCAGTACTTTGCAGAACTTCAATCCCCATGCCAAGTTACGGGGTTAGTTAGTTGATTAAGGGGACAGTGGACTTTCAAAATTGTGAAATTTGTCCAAAAATTCGATTTTTTATTTTTATTTTATTGAATTGTGAAACTACGGACGAGTAGGAATGTGTTGCAAAAAGAATTTTTGATTTCTGTGATTACTTTCCTAGTTATAGGCATTTGTATTTAATTTAGATATTATGTGGTTACTAATAGCAATAACTTTAAATGTGTTTTTCTCAAAACAACAATTTTCATGTCATACGAATATTCAAACTGCTCCAGGCGCATTTCTAATTATGGTATTGCTTTGAAATTGTAGTTTTATATACTTAACTGTATATCAAATAAATCGTATGGAAAAAAATTATGCTTCGTAGCTCGGAATTTCTAAATTTTGTACTTGAAAAGATAATTTATAGGTATTTTGCGTAATAAAAAGGGTGTTTTTACTATCATTATTTTTTTCTCTTTATATTTTTAATGAATGCTTAAAATAAGCAATAAGTTTCATTGTTAGTTCTATAAGGTATCCTGTAAATAAAAATTACCGTATTATATGCAAAAGAAATGCGCATGGAACATTTTTAATGAGGCCAATTTTTGATATAATAAATAATTCATAATTCATAAATTATCAATATTTCATCTTTAAATTTTAACCGCTTTTATATATCTATGGTACTAATCACGTATTCAAATTTCAAGCAAATCCATTCAAAACAAAAAAAGTTAGGTTTGTAGGTTCACTATTTAGATAAGAGCGCTACGGTCGTCTTTCGCTACACAAGGACAAATTATACGGGAACCCACAGATTAACAGTCGATTCCGGAACTCTACAATATCCACTAAAAAAACTTTTAAAAAGTAAAAAAAATGCCAAGTTTCAAAACAAAAGTTATGACTAAAAAAATGGTGTGATATCAAATATCCCAGCTTATTAAGTTCTGGTACTTAATTTCCTAATCACAAATTTTTCACATCTAAGAGAAGTGGTTAAGCATGACTTGTTGATAGAAACCCTTCTTCCCTAGACCAAACTCATTATAACCTATTTCTGAAAATTTAAGTTTTAAATACTTATACATGCCAGGCTTGTCGGCCGTCTTTTCGTATTTGGAATAAATAAATTTTGTCTGTTGAAACGTCGAAAGTATGTTATTTAGTTGTATAAATTATTCATTTTAGTTATTTATGCAAAATATTTCAGTCCTATTATTAGCTTACTTTTAAAAGGAATGTAGCAGCAATTTTAAGCTGGTCACCAATTATTCTATAAATTTAAAATTTCTTTTCGCGTTATATTTGGACAACGTAACTCCAAAGCATGGTATTCATATTTTTTGTTGTTTAATGCAAAATTGCTCCTTTGGGGAGTGACAACATTATTTATTAATTTTCTTTGTATCTAACGGTTTGTTTTGTTTGACATCATGCATTAACTTTAAATTGAAGACAGATTAAAATGACTAATATCGTATTAAAAATCTGTCAAGAAATGTAATTGAGTCCCAGTGCTTAATAAAATTGGATATAACACCACTTTTTGTCGTACCTTTTGTTGGAATGATGCTATAACATACTGTCTAGCAGAGCACCGAAATGCGTAGTTTAAATCTGAAATTGATGTTTTAAATTCACATTAACTATTTTTTTCTTTCTGTTATTGTAATGATTTTATTTTTAAGACGGCCGCCAAACCTGGCATGTATAAATATTTAAAACTTAAATTTTCATAAACAGGTTATGATGAGTTTGGTCTAGGGAAAGAGGGTTTCTATCAACAAGTCATGCCTAACCACTTCTCTTAGATGTGAAAAATTCGTGATTAGGAAATTAAGTACCAGAACTTAGTAACCTTGGATATTTGATATCACACCATTTTTTTAGTCATAACTTTTGATTTGAAGCTTGGAGTAGTTTTACTTTTTAAAAGTGTTTTTAGTGGATATCAGTTATTTTTTAAATAGGTAAATAACCTTCACAAACTGGGCTTTTTCAGGCAAACAATTGCCTGATACCTGGAGTCTTATCAACAGTTGCAAATGTGTTACTTTGTTCACTTAATTGCAGCACTTTTTGTTTTTTCGAATCTCTGTAATAGTCTTGGTTGTTTTTTCGTTTTAATTGCAATTTGGATTGCATTGTTCTATTCTAGTCAGTCTTTATAAAAACCAGGGACGGATTTCCCATAAGGCCAACCTAGGCCATGGCCTAGGGAGCAGCCGTTAAGAGGGCGTAAATTTAGAAGAAGTAACAACCAAATTATAAAATTTTTATCGATATAAAACGAGAAAGTTACATTTTTTTCTTTTTCATATTTATTTGTATATTCTTAGTATCGCTAAAAATGTTATTTGAAAATATACGCATTTTGAAATAACCTTTTCGTCAAGTGACTAATTATTTTTTCCTTCCTTTTTCTTTCATTCTTTTCCCAAGCATCCATTATGAGTTAACGTTAAGCAGGTTAAGAATTCTTGCAATTTGAAGGGATTATAATTGCAGAAAGCAGTCGAACTTGAACCTCACTAAAAACAACTTCCGCTGTATCTTTCGATACTTTTGACAAAGAGCAAACAGCCCTCGCTTTTTCCTCCAAAAGCAGATTTCAGACCAAGGGCAGTCCGATAAGAAGACTAATAGTTATTAAACTCCCAACCCATCGTCATCTGTCCAGTAATTGCCGTCCCGTAGTCAAAGGAGCGTGCTATAACGAATGGTGGCACCCTCCAGGTTTAGAAACTGTTTCAAAGTGAAAGAATCATTGTGTGAACACTGGACTAGGGTGTCTTTCTGTGCAAGGTGTTTCTTTCAAGAAAAATGGACTATTATATGGAAACCCTCTAGAGCTCTCATCCTCAACCTGAAAGGGTCGTCTTAGAAAAGAGACAGTTAATTTTGTCAAAGGGAACCGAAATATTTGTCGGTTCTTTTCTTCTAAATTTTTCCCTGGGAGGAGCCATAAGTCGGGCAAATCAGAGTTCCCAAAAGTGAACATCTAAGGGGACCGCGTACCAATCCCGGTTGAGAGGGAATTAAAAGGAAGGAGAGGACGGATGGAGCCTCGAGGGGTTAAAGGGCAGGGCCCGTGTTTGGTTTTGATACGAAAAGAGACTTGTTTTTCCGTTAGAGTGTGATCTGCAAGCTCATTTTGGCTGAGTGCTTTGTCAACCTTTTGCAGTATACAAAACATAAATTGTTATTGTGAGCTTACTATTTCAGTTAGTTTTTTCATCTGGACCTATGAACATTTCTTGCTATTTTAAACAAACACCTTTTCTATCGTGTAATTTCCAGATCTAAAGTCTTCAATATTAACAGTTATAAGGTGAGTTTAGTTTTAATTTATTTTAATATTAACTTGATTTGCTTTGAAAAATGTTTTTATTATTATTATTATTATTATTATCATTATTATTTTTGTTTGATATTTTTAATGAGTGTACTTGATTTTAATTTGGTTAAGCAAAGCTAAACCTGGGCTGGGGTCGCTAAACTTTTTTCATTATGAAAAGGGATGAAATGTCGTTTGTCATTTGACTGAAAAGTCTCGAGTTGGGTGTTGTGTTACAGAAGACTCTAATAGAAAAAAATAATAATCTAGAATTAGATACGAGTGTTATTAAAAGTACATTATGTTTGTTTAAATAGTTCAGTTTTTTGCCATTTAAAGCTAAGGGTCTTTTATACTTTTAGTCTAAATGTAAAAGTTAAAAATATTTTTTAAAGAGAACTATTTAACTTTTTTTTAAATTTTGAACTTTTATTAGTGTGCTAGTTGCTATTTTTAATATAAATTATTTTTATTCCATATAGTTATTTTTATGTCAATTAATACAGATATGAGAACTTTGCTTTTATATTGTTTTTAGCTCGTTAGTTCAATTGTTTTGCACCAACATTTTTATGTGTTCTTGTTCATGCTTTTTCTTGTTCAAACTTTCCTTTTAATTAATAACTAGTGAGTAACTTAAAATGAATGTAACACTTTTTTTAAGTTTGCTTGGAAATTGCTCTATACCTTCTAAAATTTATATTTTAGATGAAAACAAAATCTGTCAATATGTAAAAATATGTTCTAAAAATAATATTCTATGTTTAAGTTAGAATTTTCTGATTGCGTTTTTAAATGGAAAAATTTAAGCTTTGAAACATTGTGGAAGAAAATCCGGGGCTACCTTCGTCTAAACTCAAATATTATTTAAAACAAGGACATAACGTTCCGTGGCAAGTTTACCTCCCAAAACCTAGGGTCCCAAAATATATGTATTAAAAAATCACTAGTTTTCATTAGAAAAAAATATATATATAAATTTTTTGTTATCATATTTTAAGGTCTTTTAAAACAAAGTATGCTTTTTTAATTAAAATTAAAGCTCTGCAAATGAATTTCCAAAATGAAGCGATCTCTGTTAGAGTAAAGTAACCTTTTCTTATACATATCTGGAGTTGTATTTTGAGATAAATTCTTAAAATATTGATATTTTATATAATAACTGTAAAAGCAAAAGCAATTAAACATAAACAATTTTATCATTTTATTTTTTAAAAGCTAAACTACCGAATAAACGTGAAACGATCAATTTTAGCTGAAAAGCAAAAATGCATTTTATCTCCCTTATAAAATGAACTTTTATATTACAGTTGGCTCTCTGTTTAACGACGCTCTACTTAACGACGATCTCTGTTTAAGGACGATATTTCCCGGCCCTTACAGTCCCGGCCTCTAGGACGTAAAAAAATTATATTTAAAGACGACGTTGTTTCTGTTTAACGACGAATTTTTTTTATATGATAAACTTTTTCTTCAACATTTTATGTGCAGGAGGGGAACCTTCTGTGGGGGAATACAAGTTTGGTTTCAATAACAGACCTGGAATTTCCTTGATGTTTGCAATGATGCAATCATAGACTTGTTGCATTTGGAAAAAACAGGGGGGGGATTACTCTTTCTCGGAAGATCGAATATTCTTCCATGGAGCTCTTAGAGCGGGAGCTGAATCACTCTATTATCCCTACCATCTGTTGTCATGTGACTTACGAACTGTCCAATAGCAGCCCTCTGTCACTCCTTCCGGGAAGCAGATGTTCATCTTTAGAGAATTCATGGTTGTGTATAGGAGCTCATTCCAGTATGAATACGAGGTGAGCAGAGCAAAATGGCATCAAAGCGAAAGTATCTTACGCTACAAGAAAAGATGAAAATTATTGAAGACTGGGAAGAAAGTGTTGGAATAACAAAAGTCCAGTTTGCAAGACAATTTCAGCTACCCGAGTATCTCAAAGGTATTTTAGCAAGCATAGAGAAAATTCTTGAAGCAGCACAAAAATTTGGTTTGGGATCCATATCCAAACGGCAGAAAATTCAATGTGGCCGATCAGAAGAGTTGGATAAGGCAGTCCTGCAATGGTTTCATGAAGCAAGAGCATCCAACATTCCCATTTCTGGAGTGATATTTAAAGAAAATGCTATAGTTCTGGCAGAAAAGTTTGGAATGCAAAATTTTCAGGCTACGGGTGGTTGGCTAGCAAAGTTCAAAGAAAGATATGAGCTTGCACTTAAAAGCATATTTGGCGAAAGTGGCTCCGTGGATGAAAAAAATAGTGCTGAAGGGGATATTAGATGGATATGAGAAGAACATATTCAATGCAGATGAGACGGACCTATTCTACAATATGGTGCCTAATAAAAATTTTAATGTATATGGGCGAAAAGTGCTTTGATGGAAAACACAGTAAGGAACGATTGACTGTTTTACTGCGCACTAATTCGGATGGATCTGAGAAATTTCCACTACTATTTATAGGGAAATCAAAGCAACCAAAGTGTTTTAAGAATATCACCAGGAAACCTTGTGAGTACCGGAATATTAATAAAGCGTGGATGACATCACAAGTTTTTATTGACTGGATTAGAAAATTTCATGCAAAAATGTATCAAGAAAAGAGAAGAATTTTACTTTTAATCGACCGTTGCACTGCACATACTCCAAATATCCCTGTACTTACAAATTTGACTATTCATTTCTTGCCAGCTAATTGCACTAGCAAGTTGCAGTCATTAGACTTGGGTATCATTCGTAGTGTGAAAGCAAACTACTGAAAGTCTTTAATTAGGAAATTAATAAACAATTCGGCTGTCAGTGTGAAAATTAGAAAAATTACGATCTTGGAAGCAATGTCCATGACAACATCAGCATGGAAAGAAGTTTCTTCATCCACAATAAAAAAGTGCTTTCGCGTTGCTGGAATTCACAAAGATATTTTAGTGGAGCTGCAAAGTACGTATGTAGAAATCAACGAAGATGACATTACCCCTGAAGAATGGAGAAGTCTTGTTGAAGATGAGGATGTTTCAATTCAAGATTTCTACAATTGGGATGAATCTGTTTTAACAACAGATTACAGAAATGTAGAATAAATTTATGAAGATATAGCAAATGAAAACACAGTGTCAGACGAAGAAGGTGAAGTTGAAGACACGGAAACGAGACACTGCCACTGTCTTACACAGATGCAACTTCTGCTCTAGATGTTCTCCAACTCTATATTACATCGAATATGTCGAATATGGAAGATGACACATTTAACATTTTAGAAAATCTGGAAAAGAGACTAACGAAAACAAGGCGAAAAATGAAGCAATCAACACTTTTTGACTTTTTTAAAACCTAATTTATTGTATTGTTTGTACTCTTTTTTTCAATGTAATTTAAAGTAACTTTTTGGGAATATAATAATAATGATGATAAAAATAACATTTTTAAACACGCCAATATATTAATATTGACAGTCCTAAGCCCGTAAAGTGTGAAGGGAAATATTATTTTTTTCACAAATTCTGTTTAACGACGATCTCTACTTAAGGACGATTTTTCCCGGTCCCTTGAAAGTCGTTAAACAGAGAGCCAACTGTAAAAACTAGGGGCTTCACCCCTAGGCTCGCTACGCTGTTAAGCTATGTACACTTTTGCGCTTTCGGGTTCGATTTCGCTTTCGACATGTCGCACGGAGAGAGAAATGTGAAGCATGCTCAGAGCGATGCTTCACCACCTGCAAATTCCAGGACAGCGCATGCGCCGCGATAGAGCATGCGATATCGCAATTGTATCCAACCCGAGTGAATTTTAATGCCGAATTCCATGCGTTTTTCTATTATCCAAGGCAGTTTTCAAGCCAGTGTTCAGAATGTCGCAGTCTTTGGAAGAAATTTTAAATTTTATTGATGATTACAGAAATTTACCGGCATTTTGGGATGTCAACCACTCCGCATACACAAATAAAATTATTAATACATTTAAAATAATTATTTAATAATAATTAATGTGTATTGTTTTAAAATAAAAACTAAATGTATTTTTAAACAAAGCAAATTGAAAAAAAAATTGAAAACTTGTACTATATCATTGAAATTTTCTTTTTGAAATACAGGGAGAAGATTTCAAATATATGTATCAGCTAATTTGTTATTAAAAAATACTGAATAAAAAAATCTCCATAGCTTATCATAGGTATTAAAGACCCACTTTGAAAAAAAATAGATGTTTTAGTGTTATAAAAGCAGGTTACAACCTGAATTCGCGTTTTGCGTGACGTAATTTTTCCCATGTCATGCATTGCTTGCATCCAAATGCGTATGATCTTGCATGTATGATTTTCATTTGAAGCTAAATATCATCGACACATTTTAAATGTAGGCATTTTTTAGTCCATCAGGGTTTTCTCGTCGTGTTCTTCATTTAACCCCATGTTAAAGAAAAATGAACGATTTTCATTAATAACAAAATATACTTCTTAACTTCTTACATATGTAGAAATTTCTTTTTATTATATATGAAAATTCAAAAGTAATTCTTCATGGCCCGCTTTGCTCAGAAAAGAAGTAAATGTCTCGGTTTAATTCTTTACTTTATATTAAAGAGATTACTTACTTACTTACTTACTTACTCTCTCTCTCTCTCTCTCTCTCTCTACTCTCTCTCTCTCTGTATATATATATATATATATATATATATATATATATATATATATAATTAATTTATTTATAACATTTATTGTATTTTTATTGAAACAATAAGCAAAGTTTCTATACGGTCATCGTAGGACGACCCAAACAGGATCACGTCCTGCGCATGCGTCGCTCGCCGGAGCACTCCATAAGTGTTTATATATGTATAAATATACACTCTCACTGCTGATCGATGTGTCAGTAGATGTAAGCTATGATTGTATGAATCTGCGTCCCACACTTTAACGTGTCCTTCAAATACACACACACAATATATATATAAGAATGTATGTATACATGTAAGACCGGCCGGGGCTTACATGTATACATGCACTTTATTTTTTACTTACTTTATTTTATTTTATTTTTTAACATTACGAAATATTTTTCGAAATTTTCGGAACAGTATTTAATATTTACCAGCGTATAGTGAAAATTAAATAAAAATATTTAAGGAAGAATCGTGTTACAAAGATACGAAAACTTTTATTTTTGAAAAGTCTGATAAGTGCACACAATACACAATGATTATCATAAACACAATGAAACGCTTGTAATGTTTAACAGAGCTTGACAAGGGTTTTTTAGAGTCTAATATTTGCGAGCGATCATCCATTATACATCGTGGTATGAAGGTAGGATATTTTGATAAAGGTTCTTGTCTGCTCAACAGAAGACAAAGTTCCTTTTCCTACAATTGCAAAATGCGAATCAGTTCAGCCCTTTCGCCGTTCCTTACACTTGCGAGGAAGACACGTTGCCCGGAGAGTACCGCTTGGAGGCGGGCTGTTGAACACTCCCCTTTACAGCAAGACCATCCGCGCGGCCCGATGCCAGTGGGCCGGCGTGTTTCTCACTTTTTTTTCTTTTTTTTTAATGGAGGCACGATGTTTGGAGGATACATTTCCCAGCCTGATGTTGTTGGCTCAGAAATAAAAAAATCAATTTGTGGTGAAGAGGTTGACACGAGCCAGACGGTAGCGGCACTGGTAAGGAGGAAGATACAAGCCAGATGGTAGTGGCTCTGGTGAAGAGGAAGATACAAGCCAGATGGTAGCGGCTCTGGTGAAGAGGATGATATGAGCCAGATGGTAGCGGCTCTGGTGAAGAGGATGATACGAGCCAGATGGTAGCGGCTCTGGTGAAGAGGATGATACGAGCCAGGTGGTATCGGCTGTGGTGAAGATGAGAAAGACATGAAGCAGATATTTAGGTGGTTTCGAGAAGAGGAAGAAGAAAGCAGACTTCAGTAACACTAATAAGCATGAGTAACCGATGATTTCTAGTTGCAGGCAACAAAGTGTTGGAAAAACTGAAGACAGTGTGCGATGAGTTGCAAAAATTTTAAATCCCAAATTGTACGGATATTTAAAGTTCTATAGAGAGACAGTGGATGATTACACATAAAAAAAGCTATTTTAGAAATTTAGTTCATCGATGGAAAATCTTCATACAATTTTGTCCATGTAGCCTTGTTTGGTTAATCTTTTGCTGAAGGCCGGAAACAACTGCACAAAAGTCGCCGTATTCTTTTCTTTAAACTAAGTCGAGGTACATCAGTTGTAGTTTGGATGTCGCAGTCATTCAAAAACCTTTCCATGAGCGGGTTTGGAGGTTTAGGAGCCTTACGCAATACCAGGGCAGAATTAGGAGGCTTTCGGGGAGGTTTAGGAGGTCTAGCATCAACATATTCGTCCATAGAGCTTTCAGTGGCAGTTTCATAAATATCAACGTCATCTTCTTCCTCAACTACCAGGCAAACTTCTTTTGACATTTTCCCCTTTATTTTTTTCTTTCAAATAAAAGCGTAAAATTGGTAAATACAAAAACCTGATAAAAAATGCAGTAGACGTCCGACGTAGCGAACAAGAACACGGCAGACACGATAAGAACGAACTTGTCCAATGATAGATACTTCAACAAAGAACAATAAAAAGATCTCGATGTCAAGAGATATAAGAAAATTTCAAAGAATTCTCAAATTAAAATAAAAGCAATTACGATAAGCTTTCAAGCGCTTAAACCTTCACACATAAGTATTAGGTTTAAAATGGCGACTGTAAAAAACGTTTGTTGCGTAGCAGATCTGTTGTAAAAATCTTTATGATAATTAGCATTGTTGATGATTAACAATACTAAGAGCAGTTTACACAACACTGAGAAAGAACGATATCCTCTGAACAATGCTTAATATTTTCTCTTTATTTATGGCTATAATTAAGATTGTTGTTTCGTATATTTTGACAGCGTGGTCATTCATAAATGATTACTGCCTTTAAAGATGCATAGAAAAATTGAAAAGTTTTATGTAACGCGTAATAGTTTAACCCTTAAACGCTTTAGCACAACACTGTCCTATTAGCTTGACCCGGGGGCATCTTTACCCGTCCGGATCCGATTTCACTCTTCTCCACTGACAAATACAAATAGGGACTCTGTTTTCCCACCTCTCACATCCTGGTCCCGGAAACATGTCTTACTTTGTTCCCCACATTTTTCTGCATCTATTGGTATCGGTCTCGACTCCAAACTCCCAGCTGTTTCGGAGGAAATAGCGTGACAAGCTTTTGACAGCCGCTGCCGCTGCAGCGGGAGTTACTTTTTTTTAGAATACAGAGATAAGAGATAATTGTGATAAATTATTAGAAAAACTTAGATTTTTAGTATTGGGTAAATGTGTTGTTGAAATATCTTTTCAAATTTCAGGTAGTGGACAGACATCCTATCTCTCATCTACTATTTGTGATGAGTTCATCGAGCTCCTAGCTAAAAAAGTACTAACGCATATTGCTAATGAAGCTAAAACATCAAAGTACTATTCCCTTGTTGTAGATTCAACTCCTGATATCTCGCATGTGGAACAGCTGTCGTTTGCTTTGCGATATGTAAAAAATGGGAAACCTGTTGAGAGATTTATAAAATTTTTACCTAACGTTGGCCACAAAGCCCATGAAATGTTTGAAGCTGTTATTAAGACTGTCACTGAACTCCACCTTGATATCTTGAAATGTCGGGGTCAATCATATGACAGTGCAGCTAATATGGCTCGTGTTTACTCAGATCTTCAGGCTAGGATACTTGAAGTTTCTCCTCTTGCATCCTTCATACCTTGTGCAGGACACTCTTTAAATTTAGTGGGCACACATGCTGTAGATTGCTGCATTGAAGCCACATCGCTTTTTAATTTGCTTCAAGAACTTTATAATTTTTTCTCGTCGTCTACAGCGAGGTGGAAAGCATTGAAGAAAAATAGCACCCTTACCGCATAAAGCCTCTCCACGACACGATGGTCGGCAAGATATGATGCTTGTAGCGCATTAAAAGAATATTGGTTTGCAGTCATAAAAGCTCTAAAATACTTTGAAAGTGACGAATGTCAAAAATCAGCAACAAGAGTAGAAGCTAGAGGTTTACTAACGAAGTTGCAAAGGCTCGAAACAGTATTCATGGCACAGTTTTGGGGAACGGTGCTGATTAGACTTCACCAAGTCAATAAGTATGTACTAAACGTAGAACTTGATGTTTCAGAAGTTGCCACAGTTCTTCAGTCACTCGTAAAATTCTTGTTAGAACTGCGAGAACAATTTGATGTATATGAAAACAAAGCTCTGGATATTTCTGACAAGAAAGTTTATGAGCATGATGAAAAGCGTCAGGTTTTCAGAAAACTACAAGCTGACAAAAAACGTGAAGGCGAAGTTAATTTAAACGGACGTGATATCTTTAGAGTTAATACCTATTTCACGATTGTGGACAAACTCAAATCAGAGCTTGAGAAGAGGTCACAAGCTTATAGAGAGCTCGGTGAAAAATTTAAAGGAATTACTAAAATTTGGTCACTGACTTCTCTTGAGCTTGAAGAAGAGGGAAGAAAATTACAGGCAATTTTTAAAGATGATTTGGAGCCTTCATTATGTGATGAACTGCAATATCTAAAATCTCACATAACTGAGTGCAGCATTGGGTCGAAAAGTCCCTTAGAAATTTGCAAGTGGCTACGCGAAAGAGGATTACAAACAGTGTATCCAAATGTTGATATCGTATTGAGAATGTTTGTGTGCACACCTGCCACAAATGCCTCTGTAGAATGATCTTTTTCTGCACTAAAAAGAATCAAAGATCATTTAATATCTTTGCAGCATTAAGACAAACTAAATGCCTTGGCATTTCTTTGCATTAAAGCAGATTTAACAAGATCTGTTGACTTCAATGAAACTATTGAAGAATTTTAATGGGCGAAAGCACGAAGAAAAAAATTTTAATTGTAATTTTTAGATAAATTAGAAGAAATTATGTAGAAAAATTTTATTAAAAATATGTTATTCAAATGTTTATTCAGTACATATGTTTCAAAAACTCTTACTGTATATTAAATCTAATGTTATAAGTCAAAAATTTAAATGGAGGGAAGGGGGCGCAAAATGGTGCTTTGGCCTAGGGCAGTGGTCGGCAAACCGTGGCTCTCGAGCCACATGTGGCTCTTTGGCCCATTGAGTGTGGCTCTTCCACAAAATACCACTTGTGATTGAAACTTCGTGATGACTGGTTTTCTTATTTCTGTTTTTACATACATAGTTGGTGTTTATAGAGCTTTAACTTTAGGCAAGTGCTCTGAGTAAAGACTAGAATTGTAGTTAAAATACGCACCCCTGCGGTTGGGAATTCCACCTGCCTCTGTCCGAAGCGCTTTGCCTTCCCTCCAAGGTACCTCCACCAGCGGCACTTTCCCCTCCACTCGCTTTCGTTCGGTTGGGCTGCTGGATACGCAGCGCGGGAGAGGCCGTGACCTTCGAAATCCGAAGATCTTCGATTCCGAATGTCATGGATAGGCGAGCGTGATTCATGCACAAGTTGAGCGAGCCAGCAGTCAGCAGTGTCATTGTGCACAGGCCCCCAACGGACTGACCAACTTGGGACAGCATCTCCCCTCCCCGTTTGTTTTAGATGTGTAGGAAGAAATTACAACCCACTCTTCTGAGAAAAGGGGCTTCCTTTCGACCCCTTCTACTTAGCCACCTGCACTAAAGAGTGTCCAAGCATGGGGAACGAGAGAGAAAATGAGAGGGGGTTGACTTGCGACAATTTTGGAGGACAAAGGAAGATGACCCTGAGTGGAGAGAGAGCTCATGATGGTGCATCTGCATTCATGCAGAGTTCTCTGCATGCAGACCCCAGACTCCTGTCATCACATTAGTCACGGTAACCCTACCCGTCCAAAGCGATGTGAATGAACACGTGTCTTCCAGATATTCCCCCATCTAGAACCCCCCTCATTCCCGCCCCCAAGGTCCCTCGTGTTTCTTGATCTAGTGTCCCCACCCCCGCTTGACACCATTTGACCCCCGGGACCCCGGGACCTTTGATGCTCTGTAGCAGGACCGCCAGAGGAGGAGATCCACGCATACGGAGTACGCAGTGAACATAAATCACTGGCTTCCCCCGAGCAGAGCAGAGCAGAGCACATGAATGCAAACGCAGCATGACGAAAGAGAACAGTCTGTCGAGAAAGCAATCTGATCGGTTGATTTTTACTGTTAGATTTTTAGATTCGATTCCGGTACGGGCAAACTGTCCGGGTGAAATTTTGAGCAAATCCGAAGGAGAGTTAAATCTTTCAGTGAAAGACCGTGGATGGTCTTAGTTGAGCAATTATCTCAATAAATTATTACTATTATTAACTAATTTCGGATTATTACTAAATTAACTAATTTCGGATTATTGCTATTATTAAATAGCCGTTTATTATCGAGTTTTCGCCGAAAAGTAGTAAAAAAAATATTTTCGCATTTATTCGCTCATATCGGCAAATTTCGCATTTATTCGCATCTGTTTCGTAAATACGAAAATTACGTATGCCTAGTTAACAGTTGCGATACAAATCTGTACTTGCATTAAAAAAAAACTATGAAAAGGACTTATAAAAGTGGCTTCGCAAAAAGACAGGAAGAAAGGAGGAGAGATGAAGCAAAAGAGGGTTCTTTTTGTAAGTCTTCCTGGCTAACCCAGCAACCCACCGAAGATACAGAATGCATTACAGAAGAAACAAAAGATGTGAGAAAGAATTTTTTTTTAATGTAAGGTTAAAGGTACGTTAGTTTAGATAGTAATTTAAAGTAACCGGTGTTAAATTTATATTTATAATTTAATACTTATGGTGATAAAAATAAATAAATAAATAAATAAACCTAATACACTGAAGTCTCCTATAGCGCGGTGTTTTTATAACGCGCTTTCAATAAAATTCGGAGCAGAAATTGTGACAGCTGTCCTATGACTCGGTCTCCTTATAACGCGTTTTTCGTACAAAAACATTCCAACAACTCAAATGGCTAGAAAAATTTATCTATGGAAGAACTTATTTGATAAGTTAAATTTTTGTAGTTGACATATATGGGGTATTCCCCTCTTTATCAATTCTAGTTATCAGGGAATTTCCATAAAATTGAGCAAACAATAAAGCATTACTCTCTTTTAATTTATTCTAAGATTGTCTCTAAATGTGTTCAGACGTATGTGTAATAAAGTTCTTTTGACTTGTTTAATTTACGTTATTGGAATCGTATAACATTAGAGAATATCTACGTAACATTTTTTATTTGCAGTAATACAAGGTCTAACCTTTTCTAACTGGTTCTAACTTGCTCTTACTTGAATTACACGCATCGTCATGGTCGGTCATGCTTGAACGCGTTCAAAGTAGCGTCAATCTCATTTATTAATTATAATTACAATTTATTTATTTCCGAGATTCTATATAACGCGGTACGAATTTATTTAATTTGTATCATTTCTGAGTTTCTTATAACGCGGTTTCCATATAACGCAGCAGTAGTTTCCATATAACGCGGTATAAATTTATCTGATTTATCTAATTTCTATGTTTCTTATTACACGGTTCCCATAGAACGCATTTCCTGATTTGAATTAATTCTGAGTATCTTATAATACGGTTTCCATATAACGCGGTACGAATTAATCGCGTTATAGGAGACTTAAGTGTAGACTAGTGGTAGTCAACTACCGTCCACTAGTGGACCTTAAAGTTACCTGTATTTTTCCAACCAGCTGTAAATCCTACAGGTGTTTTTTGTCATCAATTTAAGAATTGTAATTATTTTGTGTTGGTAGCTTTATTATTATTATTGCCATTCTGGAAGTAAGATAATTTGTTGTGATTATTCATTGGGGTTAAAAATATATAAAAAAATATAAATTTGTAAATAGAATAAGTAATGTTATTCTATCTACGGCAATCATAAAATGAAATATTTTTCTTGGTGCCCTGTTTGACATGGCTGCAAAGAAGAAACAAAGAAAAATGGAAGACGGAAACCGTGAATTTAGAGTTGAATGGACCGAGACTTTCGCGTTTATTCAAAACTTAAATGGTCTTCCGACCTGTCTTATTTGTAAGGAAAAATTGACTCATAACAAAAAATCAAATTTAGAGAGACACTTTATGACTAAACACGTGTCATTTAATAATAAATATCCTGTTGCTGATGCAAGGAAGAAAGCAGTTAAGGAACTTCAGAAGAGTCAAGAAAATTTTCAAATTCTGTATTTAATTACTGGATCCAATCTTCCGACAATGTTAATATTGTAAGTTTTGTGGTTAGTCAAGAGATTGCTAAGAGAGGAAAACCATATACAGACGGCGAATACATAAAAAGTTGTTTTATATATGCATCCGAAGAGCTATTTCGGGATTTTAAGAACAAAGCAGATATTCTAAAAAAAAATTAAAGAGTTACCATTGTCTGCTAAAACAGTGAAAGATAGAACAGCCAAAATGTCTTTGAATATAACCAACCGGCAAGTCGAAAATATTAAATTGGTTTAAGTTTTATCAATAGCAGTTGACGAGTCTTGTGACATAAATGATACAGCGCAAGTTTCACTTTTTGTACGATTCATTTCATCTACAGGTCATAAAGAAGAACTTTTAGGATTATTGCCACTCAAAGGTCAAACACTGGAGAAGATATAGCAAATGCTGTAATTCAGTGCATTGAAAAACATCATATTCCACTAGATAAAATAGTCTCAATTTCAACTGACGGAGCGAAAAGTATGACAGGCGTAAGAAACGGGTTTGTTGCTATATTAAAAGAAAAAAAATTAATCACGAGATACTTACATACCATTGCATCATTCATCAAGAAGCGCTTTGTGTGCAGACATTTCCAGAAGAAATTTGCAAAGTTATGGAACTGGTGATTTAGGTTATCAACTCCATTATAGTTAAAGCTCTTGATCATTGCCAGTTTAAAGAATTTTTAGTTGAAATGGAGAGTCTTCTCAAACTCAGATCTTCTTCTGCATAACAAGGTACGTTGGTTATCAAGAGGACACGTTTTGAAACGTTTCGCTTCTTTAAAAACAGAAATTTAAGCATTTCTCCTTGAGAAAGGTGTTCACTATCCAGAACTAACGGACGATTAGGGGATCCAAAAATTTTATTTCATGGTAGACGTTACATCTCATCTAAATAAGCTAAATCGTAAACTACAGGGGAAAGGAAACACAATTTTTCGATGTTAGAAGAATTTATTTCATTCGAAAAGAAATTATCTCTTTTTGCTCAAGATTTTGAAAGAGAAACTTTGATTAACTTTCTGAGCCCGTTGAAACGTCGCCAAGAAAATAATTCTGATATTGACATTTGCTATTTCAAAACAACACTTTTAAATATGAGGGAAGCTTTTCTCAGCAGGTTTCAGGAAGTCAGAAACAGCAAAGCGACGTTAGCCTTTGTTAAGAAACCTCTTAATGCTACTGTAACATAATTAAATCTTTCTCCCTTTAATATTGACATTGGCAACTTTGAAATGCAGCTGCTGGATTTTAAAAAAAAGAATTGTGAAGCTTGAAATTTGAACGTCTTTGTGCTGATCTCGAAATATTGGAGAAAAATAAATGTGAACTTAGTTCACAGCACAAGTGGTCTGCTTTGAAAGACCTGGAGAATGAAGATATTTTGATTTTTAACACCTGGAAAAGTATTCCTGACTCATATAATCAGCTGAAAAAACTAGTATTTGCTGTTCTTTCCTTTTTCGGGTCTACATATTCATGCGAACAATCATTTTCAAGCATGAACCTTATCAAGAATAAATTGAGAAGTCGTCTTATTCATGAGAACCTGGAAACGTGCCTAACATAGAAAACAACAACATACAAACCTGACTTACCCAAACTTTCCAAGGAGATGCAAGGCCATTGCTCACATTAGTGTTTGTCAGTCATTGTCATGATTTAATTTTATGGATACCTTACAATTTAATTTTATCAATAATATAGTTATTAAGTTTGATATCATGTTTTATTCAAGACGCCTATAGTTTAACTAAGACTTAAAACTTTAAGTAAAGTGTATTAAGTTAATTTTAGGGAACGTTGTGGAGTGAATGAAGATGTAGTGTCGAGGATTGAGAAAGGTATATTGAGATGGTTTGGACATACAGAGAGGATGAACGAAAGGAGATAGACCAAATAAGTATACAAGACGAGTGAGGATGGGAGATTTGGAAGGGGTCAACCTCAGCGAACATACCTCAATCAGGTTGAGGACGTTTTTAGCAGATGCCAGCTTAGGAGTATCCTAATTAAGTTAATAACAATGTACCAACCTATATAGTTTAAGTTTTAAAAATTTGGCTCTCAAAGGGAATTTCAATCGTTGTACTGTTGATATTTGGCTCTGTTGACTAATGAGTTTGCCGACCACTGGCCTAGGGCATAAAAATATGTAAATCAGTCCCTGATAAAAACAATGGGTAAATATCGTACTAAACACTATTTAAACATCATTAATCATTTGCTATATGTATATTTTGTATACGTATATGTATATTTTATTGAGAAATTAATATTTCTCTATTTTGCAAACCCACGTGGTTGTAGCAAAAGGTAAAATATGAATAATAATTAATCCTTATTATTTGAATTCAATCCTTAGTATTTTCTATGGACATATAAAACAAAAAAACAAATACGGACATACATATACAAAATAATTAAAAATTCTATACACTTACTTAAGATTTCACTTCCTTAAGAATCCAATATGTACGCTGATAATCGCCAATTCCTGTATGATTAAAAGGTTGGGAAAACAGCGTTGTTGCTGATAAAGGTTGCCATTTTGGCGTACTATCGCCCTGAGATGCTAATTTTACAGTTTTATGCTAATTAAAGATAAAGATATTTATTTTTATTAACTGAAACATATAAAAGATTTCAAGTTAGCGAATAACTTATCGAAAAAACCAAGCCTCAATCGAATCTGTTCAATATTAAACTCTTTAGGTGTTCTTAAAATGTTGACGAAATATTTCTTGGCAAAAACTCGATTCTAGCAAAATCCCTAACTTTACGGAAAATTAAAAATTCCGTATCTCGGTTAATTTTAACTTTGAACGTCCATTTTTATCTCAATTTAAAGTATTCGCTGATAAGATTCTTCAACTTTTTGTTTTAGTTTTTTACGATGCTTGGTTCATTCACAATTTTATAATTTACGCACACTCCTTTAACATGGGAAGTATAGGAGAAAGAGGTGCAGAGTATATAAGCAGTCCGCTGTCTGACGAATTTTTGTACTTGGCGCGTTTATTCATTTAGCGTCTGTTTTTTTTGTTTTTTTTTAGCTTGGCGTTGCAGGTCGACCGCCCTGCTTGATTCATGCCAATAATGGACTTGAGACCAGACTCTGTTACCTGATACCAGCGCCCTAGCCAATCGGCCATTGTTCGGCCGTTAAGCTGTGGGGAATTTTCCTTTCAATATTATCGCAATCACGGATTAACCAACTCACATTTTTGAATTTTGGCTTCTCTATCTGAAAATAAATCTTTAAATGCAATACATGAGTTTTTCAAAAAAGGATATTTTTTTTTCAAAAATCAGAATAATTTTATAACGATAGCTGTTAGTACTTTAATGTGCTTTAAAAATAAACTAGTGAAAAACTTAAAACCTTAAAACCATTATTTATTTAAATTTTTATTTTCATATGGAGGGAAAAAATCATTTTGAGTCTACTTAGAAGGGAAGTAAACGTCGGCGAAGGCATCGGTGATTTTAATGCCTTTCTTAGCCTCTTACAAATATGTTGTAGCGTACTGGAAATAGGGTGTTATTTTTTTCCCGAGACCCCACAAGGGCTTGAAACACAGCTGCGTGTTTTTCAAGGAATGTGTTGTTCGGTTCCACCAGTTCGGAACACGTGGGGGGATTAAAAACCGTTTTCCTTACAGATGCAGCCACTAAAGCTGTCATCTGAACGTTTCGGCAATGTAGTAAAGTTCGGCGTCTAAGAAGAGCTGTCAGCCGATAAGCTGCCGGCCCCTCCACCCCTTCTGAAAATCCAGACGATCGGGGAGAGACGCTTGAGAACGCGGGCGGTGCGGATGTGTGCTTTTGGCTCCGTACATTGGGAATCTGCACGGTTATTTTTTAAATTGAATATGTTGCACTGTTTTAAATGTTAACTATTTTTGTTAATAAATTGTTAAGTTTTTTGTTTTAAAAAGTTGGCCTTCGTTTGTTAATTAGAACTCTGTCTTTCTTAGTATGAATCAATAGTTGTGAAATTTCTTCAAAATGCCTCGGAGAGAATCGCCTTACCTACTTACAGTGAAGCCACAATGCACATGGTTGTGCGAGAGTCCCATATGCCTTTGTGTGTCTCAGCACTTCCCACAACAACCGACAAACAGATAAAGAGATGGAAGTATCCTAAAACTTTAATTTTCTTATATCTCCCAGTGATAATATGACTCACAATTTCTAAGGCGGGGAAAATCTGACTCTCCTCCTAAAAGTTTTATTCGTCAATGGGATCAGATTTAAATTCCTTTCGGAACAACACATGCATTATAATAAAATATACAATATGAAATATATTTTTAAAAAATCGATTCATCCATGGGATCAGATTTAATTTCCTTTTGGAGCAACGCATACATTATAATAAAAATTACAATATGAAATATATTAAAAAGCCTGATTCATCAACTCCTTTTAAAAATTGCTCGAATGCTTCCAAGTAAACCTCTAAAATATATGCGAATATTCTTCTGAACAATTGTCGTGTCATTGCGTTTTTCGACACTCCCTTCATCCTATTCACTAGACATAAATCTGTTGTTCTAATAATATATTTTTGCGAGGCTGAATTCAATATTATTTCTCATAATTAACGGTAAATTTTTGCATTTATATATATATATATATATATATATATATATATATATATATATATATATATATATATATATATATATATATATATATATATATATATATATATATATGTATATATCTTTCATATATATATATATATATATATATATATATATCTGTGTGTGTGTGTGTGTGTATGTATGTATGTATGTATGTATGTATGTATGTACTGTTGTATAAGCACTCAGTATAAGTACTGAAGATATATAAAGTAATTTCATTAAATATTAAGCAGTTGAATGTTTCTATGTATTAGCAAAATATAGAAGACATGCTTTACATTTAATTCCATTTTAACTCAACCAGATGCCACTACGATCTCTCCTCCATTGTTATAGTGAATCCTGCCATTGTCACAGGCTTTTTCCACAAAGAAAATAAAATTCGCTTCGCAAGCAAAACCCCAAAACGTGTTCGAAATCCCTTCGAATAACTGATGAAATCTCCGTTACCCATCTTCCTTTTTCAAGTTTTTAACGTCTCTGGAACTCTTTTCAAAACTGAGGGGAAGTGTCTTCTTTTTTTTATCTCCTATGAGGTAAATTTGGACGATGAAATTTTAAGATTAAAAAGTTATATCAAAAAGAGGATAAAATACTTGTCTGGTCAGAATGAAAATTTTATTCTGCAAAAAATAAAAGTCAGGAAAGCAAGATACAATCTATCTAATGCGCTTCCCTATAAAAATAATGTGTTCGTGGAATTCTTAAAGGTTTTCCCGGGATAAATTGAAACGTTATCTTCTTACCTTTAATGAATTTTTAGTAGTCATTCTCTAACGAGCGCCATTACTCTAAGGAAGAAAAATTGAGGAATTTGAAATTTTTCCCTCATCCATTAATTTTTTTCCCCAACTTTTATAACTGCGTAACATTTCATTTAATTGCTCTGACTTTTTGAAACGTAATAACATTGCATGATGATGGAAAAAAAGGAGAGAAAAATAGAAAATAGCAGAAAGAAGAGTTATAAATTGATGGAATTTTCGCTGCAAGTCTTCTTAAATTAGGATAAAAATAGAGGGAGCCCAAATGCTGAGAACTAATTTTTTTTTCTTAATGGCTTTATAAATGCAAGGTAAAAGGGCGACAAAGATGCTTTTGTTCGTGTCGCATAAGTTATAGCGGAAAAATACTTTAGAATGCCAGATTCTATTCAAAGGGGAATTATTGAACAAAAAATTCTCTAATTTCAGCACTCTTGTTTTAAGAGAATAAAAACAACGCAAAATTTCGGCGACAAGTTAATAAAAGTTTTCAATGAACATCAGCAATATATTTATTTCTATTGTGTAAATATAAATATAAAGCCAATAGCAATAATTTTAAAATCGTAAAAATGTTTAAGTTCCCATAAGAGGAATAAATAAGAATATTTAGTCCAAAGATAAAAATGAGAAAATAAATATAATAAAATGAAAGCTGGAAGCGTTAATTTAAGATTCGACAAGTACTTGGTATTTACGTAAAAGATAATTTTTTTTACCCTGTCGATTTTCCCTTTTTATGCGATTTGTTGCATTTTCAAACACTGCAATGCATTATTTTTGGTTAACTGGGAATAATTTTTAAAATTAATTTCCTTTTGTGTGTATGAATAATACATAAATATCCACTTTTTTAAAATAAATCGAATTCTAGAACTGGAAAGTAATGGGGTCAGGTACATTTTAAAGACCAAGACACTCGACAAACGTATTCTATTTTCAATCACCAGTAGTTTCTAAAATAATTTATTAAGAAATGTGCAAATTTTACTGCGAGTTAAACACACTTTCTTCTTTATAACTATGGCTCTTAATTTTTTCTAGCTCGGGGATAAATTTTTAATTTTTTTTAAAATTTGAACCATTGTTTTTTTTTCAGTTTTATGTCTTTGCGCGCAGACTTGCGTCCGTATAATAATGAATATACATATTTTTTTTTATTTTAAACTTGAGTTGCATAATATATCTTTAAAATGACGAACGTTGGAATCAAAATTCTCAGTTCTTCGTAGAGAAAAATTAAGAAAAAATTTTTTTTTTTAATTTCAGAAATTTTTTTGATAAATTTTATTATAATTCAAATTTTTATGGTAGGAATGACAAAATTGTTAGTCCTTTTAATGATACATGTTTATATTGAACGTGTATAAAATTTCATGGTATTCTAGCCAATTGTTCTGGTGATATCATGCGCGCAATCACATAACAATGATAAAAACAATGGTTAAAATAGTGGCACATTTCAGACTGAAAACAGGCCACGACTGTCTAGCAGAACATTTAAATCGAATTGGCATCCTAACCAAAAGTGAATGCCAGGTCTGCAGGGCTGGCAATATGAATGCAGATCATTTACTTGCATGCCCAGGACTTGATCCGGAAGGCCAAAAAAGTGAGAACTTTACCAAATTATACTGGGACGCTAGAGATTGGATGAACTTTCTAAGAACTTTTAACACCTTTTATCTGACTTTGTTCACTGTTGTGCTTTATGCATCAGTTCAATGCTTAGTTCTTTGCTGTTTGTGTTGCCTGTAAATATGGATTAATTTTCCAAATAAAGCCATAGGTTAAAAAAAATAAAAACAATGGTTAAAATTTTTAAAAATTAAAAAATTTCTCTTCAAGCTAGAAAAAATTGAGGGCAATATTTAGAAAGAAGAAAGAGTGTTTAACTCACAGTAAAATTTGAATATTTCTTAGTAAATTATTTTAGAAACTACTGGTGATTGAAAATAGAATTCGTTTGTCGAATCTCTTGGTCTTTAAAAGGTACCTGACCCCTTAGAATAATAATAACAATCGAGGATCGAGGTAGCCTTTTAGTAGCGCACTGGCTTTCGGGGCTGAGAGTGCTCGGTGAAGAAAATTTCGTCCACCAATTCCTCCAAGTGTTCAGCAGAGTCCAGTGGAAAAGTCAAAGAATGACAAAGCGTTTGATAAAAACCGAATTCACTCATATGAACTGAATGAAACTAAAGACATGAAAGCTTTTCAAGGAAATTAAGAATTAAGAAATCTCTTCTAAGTCACGAAACAACACATTAGTAGTTACTGTCAGACCACAGTACGAAGAACCACGGTTGGCATAGTGCCAAGACGATTCTATTCACGCTGTAGGTAAGGCTGCTGAGGAAGGAGGGGGAAAAGTCTCGTATTCTCTCGACATTCTTTAGAATCGGTTACTAACTGCATTTGCTTGCTTTTTCCTCGTCTGTTATTTTGATTATTATATGAAAATTACTGGATCCTTTACCCAACACAACTGCTCGGAATAAGCCGTTCCGTAGTGATTGTAAACGTATAATACACAATGTAATTAAATTGTGTGATAAAGAAGCACTAGAAGGAAATGTTATTGCTCCACTTTCGCAATCCCTAAAGAGAGCTAGTGAAATGACCGGGATATCAATGTCCAGTGTAAAAAGAATACGCAGAGAAGCAAAGGGTGAAGAAACTCCAAAATTTGAATCTCCGAGGAAACGTCAGAAAAAAAGAACCACCGAAAACGTAGCTTTAGATAATTTTGATTGTGATGTAATCCGAAAATATCCACTCCTATAACACTCCTATTTTTTAAATAGATTTGCTTCTTTCTTTTTATTATTTTGAAATTATTATTCACATATTCGATCAAAAATAAAGTTTTAAAAAATAACTTTAAGATTGCGGACAAAAAGCAGTCTGAAATACATTCCGTATTTCATAAACAAACACATCAGAAAATATGACGTTTTCCCCTATTTTCTAAGTAGACTAGCTTTTCTCGCGCATGCGTAACAGCTTCCAGGGACCTTGCTTCCGTGGTCGGACAGTACAATCAACAATATCACCAAACATTTAACAGGATTTCGGTTCAACCAGATACCTTTTACAATCAGTTAAAAAATCACCCACACATACATCCGTTTCACCCTTTTAAATTGTGGTGTGATGTCAGTAGGACACTTCAGTCGTAACGAGAGGGAAGCAGTGCTCAACGTTTCTTCCAAAATTTGCATTACCACTTCTCAACACCCGGATCGAATCCCGACGCGAGCCATTAAATACCTTCGTGTCTAAGCCGGATAAAGACACGTTAAATCCGTACACAGGAAAGTTTTTTCTATGAGGTCAGAGATGGTGGGAGAAGGTACGATTCCCCAGATGATGCTCCTTGGGTTGTTCGGTCAAAATTGAGGCGACAACTAGCTAATAGGGACTCCGACCCTATTTAAAACTGGAGCCTCACATTTGAGCCCGAAGCCTATATGGACCTGGTCTGGAACTTCCAGCCAGGGGGTATTAAAAACAGCAGCAACATAATAACAATCAAGATTCAATTAATGTTGTGCATTTAGCATTTCCTTATATCGAGACAATAGCTTAAACTTTAAAATATTGTTATTTCTTTCATTCGTGTTTTTGGAACGAAGTTCTTTTACGCGGCTTACAGTAGAGTGAACGGGCAGGAATCGTCACGTAACGAAAAAGCGTTATGCCCCCCTCCAGAAGACCTTTCGCTCAATGGACTCCGTGGCTGAATGGTTATCGCATTGGACTGCAGAGCGAGAGGTCCCCGGTTCAAATCCCCGCACAAGCGCTACGGCATTTGAACACTGTATTTTAGTTAAGTTCTTGCTCACTAGATGGCGCCACTATTCAACTTTTTTTCTCTTCAAGCTAAAATGTTTGTTTATTTTTGTTGTTGATTCGACGCTAAGCAATACTAAAAAAAATGGCTATTCGCTATGTTGGATGCGATTCCATTCCTATTCTTTTGTAAAGGTTTGACATTTTGAAGTCAATGATTCATGATATTCACTCGGAGTCAGAATATTTATTCTTTATGTTAAAAATTCAAGTTATGTGCAAAAACTGAAATCATTTATTAAATTTATCGTATGGATACATAGAAAAGCAATAACATTCCTCAAAGACAACTATGACATCCACGTCTTTAAATCCTACAAATAGGGACCAAAAAAACCATTTAAATTAAGGTTATCATACTTCCATTGAACCCTCCTGATTTTTGTCGCTAAATAATAATTTTCTTAAATTCATATTACTGTCTTCAATACCAGATTCCCGCAAATTCCACACTTATTAAGGACAGAGTACTTTTGTGTTGCCATCCACCGTTTCTTCAAATTTCAGATAAATCTTTATCTTGTAAGTTCTCTTTCAAAATTTCCATCGCCTGGATTTTATTGTTAAAAACATCGGGAATATTTCCTTTTATGTCAAATGAAAAATAGCTCAAAATTTCCGAATATAAATCTCAATTTATTCTGTCTAACTATTCTCACCTGGATAGAGTCAATTTCATTCCGATATTAGTATTGTTTTTCTGGGGGAGTTTTTAAACCTCATTAAATAAATTTGTTCGACTGTAATAATAACTTAAAATAATCTCCGTCAAACTGATGGGTTTAGAAATCCGTACAGGTTTCAATTAATCGCTAATTGTCTTTTCAACATATTTGAAACGTTTTGTCTCAGGGGAATTAATTCTTTCTCATATCTTAATTAACTCCGTAATAATTATTAATTACTCCAAAGAGAATGAATTTTATTGAAAAAACTTATCTCTGCATTCGAGAAGTTGGAGTTAATCTAAATTTTACATACTTCCCAATAATTACGTCCTCACTCTTGTTCAAAAATAAATAAACCGACTGCTATAAAAGAAATGAGTCTAGCGTTGGCATCAGGCGCTGAGCATCCTGGTCATTACTCTTAGACCGAGACCTCAATCATTTACTTTTGTCGTTACAAGCTGTCGAACCAGTATCATTTTTGCTATTATCATTAGTAGAACTGTTCTGCCGTGTATTCGATCGTACTTTTACCGCTTACAGTGAGGAATATGAATTTAAGATGAAACTCGTAGTTGTAGCTTTTTTTTTTTTAATTTCTCATTTGAAGGTCATGATTGATTGAATATAATATTGTGTGTGATTTCACTTTACTTTATTCATCTATCTATATATATAAAACAGTTCCGTAACTGACTGACTGACATACAACGCTCAGAACAAACCGCTGGACCTAAAGGGCTGGCATTTTGCATGGCGATTCTTCTTATAGTTTAGGGGTGCACTAAGAGAGATTTTTGAAAAATTCTTCTTAGATTCTTTTAAATTAAATTTTTAAGCCGTTTTAGTAACTTTTTTTAAGTTTGCATTTAAAATAATAATTTGAGGGTTATAAAATTTATATCACGAGAAAGATCTTAAAAATTCCTTTAAAATGAAATCTTTTTCGAATCTTTACCTCTATTTTCTGATTTTTGATGAATTTTTAAAGACTAATTTTTAGAATTTGATCTATTAAATGATGATCACGTGATTTCTTTTTCTGGTACTTTAAATTAATTTATCGTCACGTGCATAACAACTAAATAGACAAAAAAATATTTTTTTCTTGCTAATGTGGCAGACGATTGGACATTATTTTGTCTATAAAAATATCCCTTACGATTTTTTTATAAATATATATTTTTTTCTACATTAACTGTATATATTGATCGTCGTTTTTATTATAAATATATATATATATATTGGCATTAATTGCATACATTGACCGTTGTATTTAATTTGAATGTACTCCGCAGCGAAGCGCAGCTTTTCAGCTAGTCTTTCTATACATGGCAAGTACAGAAGAAAACATGTAGGATTTAAACTTAAAATGTAAGGGTTTATTTTAAATTAAAAAGGATTATTTGCGGAACAATTAATCAGGATGCATTAATATGGGGAGGCTTTTCTTGCAGTTTCATGCTATTTACTTTTCACTTCGCAATATGTAGGTAATCAAAACTGCGCCCTAACGTAGGATAGAATATTAAAGAATTGATTATGTTTTTATTTGTAAAATGTTTGTTTAAGCAGTTTTAACTTTCTCATTGGCGCTATTATAATTAGTTGTTCTCTACTGAGTAAAATTAGTACTCAACAGTTTTATGGAATAATGAGCAATACGAACTTTTATCATTTATACAGCTATATTTAATTTCA